>PVJA010014670.1:34431-47019 GCA_004027025.1 Myocastor coypus | reverse complement strand
GGGGGGGGGTGCGGGGGAAAGGGAAGGCAGGCCAAGGATCCTGACCCAGCCAGAGCAAGTGCTCAGCTCCCAGCGGTGGGGTTTGGGCTGGGCTGGGACAGGGAGTTAGTCTCGGGAACGCAGAGGCGGGGCAGAGGGGCGCAGGGGCTTACCCGCAGCGGGTGCGCAGGCTCAGCTCCCAGCGGTGGGGTTTTATATACTTTTTATTCTTGAGCCTCATAGTTTATATTCTAAAATCACTGGATGTGTTAAAGATGGTAGAAGGTAAACTGCAAGATGCTCTTCTTCATCCTTCAGCTCTTTTGTAAAATAGGACTCCAGGTAATATTTAGTTACCTGTTGTATCAGTGATATGTGAAATTCTCTGTATTTGAACTTGAAAAGTATCCCAAAATGTGCTTCACTGTGTTTATTTCTATAAAGTCTACATATATGTCCCAGCTATATGTGACTACTTAAATGTAATTTAATAAAAGTTAGGCAAACTCTTTTTTTTTTATTTTTTTGTCTTTTTGAGACAGGGTCTCGCTATGAAGTTCAGGTTGGCCTTGAGCTCACTTTTGTAGCCCAAGCAAACTCTTAAGTTTGTCTCATCAGTGACGCTAACAACATGTTGTGTGCTCAAAAGATACCTGTGGCTGATGGGTGCTACCCAGGACAGCACAAAAGGAGGACATTTTCTGTCACAAACAGAGCTCTCTTATTTTCCATTCCACTATAGTCCAGCTATGGCTTCATACTTATTTTCTCCATTCATCATTTGGTAGAAATTTGATCTGTTTCTGTTTTTTAACTGTTACAATTAAAGTTTTGAGTTTTCTTTTGCAGATTGAACATTATGACTGCATTGAATTTTACATTAATCTTACATCAGTTTTGCTACACTTTCTTACAAGCTCTTCTAATTCTTGACATGGGAAGTGAACATGTAATGTACTAAAAGGGAAATTTTCTTTACTTTCTAGGAATTGTAGCTGTAGGATACATCAATGAAGCTATAGATGAAGGGAATCCTCTGAAGACTTTAGACACCTTGTTGTTACCTAGTGCTAAGATCAGAGATGTTGACCCAGCCCATGCCCAGCACTACCAAGATGTTTTGCATTATGCAAAATCACAAAAACTCAAGGTAGGTTTTAGTATGTTTGCTTCTTTTATGTTATAGGCCCAATGGGGAGAAGATTTTTGATCCTTTTTTTTTTTTTTTTTTTTGGTGGTACCGGGGATCAAACTCAAGATCTTGTGCTTGAGAGGCAAACACTTATTCCACTGAGCTACCTCCATGGCCCTTTTGATCCATTTTTTAAAAGATCTGCTAAGTTGGGCTTGGGAGATAGCTCATCAGCATAAGCACCTGCCTTACAAGCACAAGGTCCCAAGTGGGATCCCTAGTACCACATACTGTGTGGGCCCCAGAGCCCTGGGCACACTGAGCTGGCGCTAAAACCAGGCATGGTAGTGCATCCCTATAATCCCAGTGCTAGGGAGACTGAGATGGGAGGATCACTACAAGTCTGAGCTTCATACATAGCAAAACCCTATATCAAGTTAAAAAAAAAAACCCTGAGTTTCTCACCTGAGTGCTTCAGAGTGGAGGTAATAGAACAATTATTTTCCTGGTGCCAAAGTTCACTGTTACACCCTTCCTTTCATTTAAAGCTCACTTGTAAATGAGTTCTTCAGAGTCCAATTGTAAGAGATTTTTGTGTGTACCCTATGTATATGGCATTTGGGAAGAGGAGGACAGAGGAGACATATTATACCATTTGAATGTTCTCTGTTATTGTCAGCAAGAGTATAAATTGACTGAAGTATAAGAGACAGAATAGGTAAGTATGTAGTGAAGTACTGAAGACATGAACAGAGAGTGAGAATTTCAATGCTATAGAATCCTAAGGGCAGCCGGCATGTTGGTAGAAGAGGAGCTGTGCATGGTGGGAAAGGAAGAGTTGGGAGGGCAGTGTGATGCAGGCAGCAGTGCCATGCGCAGAAGGGCGACAGCTGTGGCCTGGACATGACAGCAGTTGGCCTGGCTAGAGTCCCCTTCAGAAGTGACATTTATCTAGATGCAGCACTTGTCCTGATGACAGGAGGAGTCCAATGGAGAAAGACCACTGCTAGAAGGAAACTGGGCTGAATATTGACTTCCTGGACCTGTTACCTGAGAGAGTTTGAAAGGGATGACACATAGGTGAGGCCTCACTACTGGTAGCAGCTATGTTCCCAGTTCTGAGCCCAACCCAAAAGTATATTTCGTATGTCTTTAGAACCTAGGAAATACCTCATCCAGTATAGGAAAAACGCCATCGGTTTCAGCAAGCATTTACTGAGCACCTTCTCTTCCCCAAGCATGATATTTTATGCAACTATCTCATGTAATCATGACAACGGTCATAACAGCCCCCCCCCAAGCCATTTCACTGTCATAATTGCCATCTTGAAGATAATGAAATTAGGTTAGGACTAAATAACCGAAACCACCCAAAGGTGATTAGTTCTGGGACTACAACCCAGATCTGCCTGATTCAGAAACATAGATTATTGGACATTAAGACAGATGATAGGGGCTGGGGAGATAGTTGAGTAGAATAAGTGCTTTTCTGGCAAGTATAAGGGCCTGAGTTCAATCCCCAGTTCTGCCAGAATTTAAAAAAAAAAGACAGATGATAGGGATGTTTATTGCAACTTTGTTTGTAGTAGCAGAAATTAAAAATGACCTAAATATTGTAATGGAAAAATCACATGCTCCTATACACATAAAACTGGGAAATTCATGCATAGGACAGGGGAGACATGCACACTTATATGTGTATAAAGTAGTTCTGGAAGGAGAAGCTTCTAGAAATTGATATAGAAGTCTGGGGTACATGGGAGCTTTCTTTTTCATTCTGTATTATTTGAATTTGTAATATTTTTAGATGGTCATTTAGTAAATTTATGTTTCTAGGCTTTTAAGGACCAGGGGCCAGGGAGATAGTTCAGGGCCACAAGTGCCAGCCTGGCAAGTGCAAGGTCCTGAGTTTGATTCCCTAGTTCCGCAAAAACAAAAAGAAAAACATGAACTTTTGAAGACCAACATAAGGCCTGTTTGCTCCACCTCCCTAAAATGACACATTATAAGTGGTGGGAATGGTGGGGCCCACTGCCAGCTCTGGTGGTGGCACTGCCCTTCCCTTGGGGTTCCTGAATGCTCACGCTTCAGCAGTGCAGTCTAGAAGCTCTCTCCCCAATGGAGGTGGGCCTGGGGCCAAGGATGAAGGAATGCCAGGCTGAGGGACAGCCAAAGACTGGGACAGGAATGTCTCACACCCAACCTCACACTGCCTCACCCACAGGGAAGAGAATGGGCTCCTCCTTGCAGTGCCTGCTGAAGTGGTTGTGTCCACACTACATGGCAAAAGTACCAGCACTGACAGAAGTTATTTACTTGGAAGATAAGCACCATTTGGGGACTGGCTGTATCATCTTGGTCTAGTCACATCTCTGTGTAATTATTTTCATGTATGAAAAATAAGAATAGTAACACTGGCATTACAGGATTATAGTAAAGGTCAAGGGAGAATATACAATAGTGTACCATTGTGTGTGTGTGTGTGTGTGTGTGTGTGTGTGTGTACATTTATGTGCTTGAGACTATGGCATTTATCATGGAGCCTGGCACAATACCTGCATAAACTGCATAGTTAATTTATTGTAGATATTTGGGGGCAAATGTCTGTGTCACCACATCTTTGTGTAATGTGGGGCCTGTTCTCTCTACATACGTGTTAAGCTAAGCCTGACTCCACAGGGCCAAGGCCCTCCATATGCAGGTATAGTGGGTACCCTCCCAAGTTTCTTTTTTTTTTTTTTTTTTTTTTTTTTTTTGAGACAGGGTCTCGCTATGCAGTTGAGGCTGGCCTTGAGCTCACTTTTGCAGCCCAAGCTGGTCTCGAACTCGCAGTCCTCCTGCCTCAGCCTCCCAAGTGCTGGGATTACAGAATGTGCCACCACACTCGGGCTAGTTGAAGGCTTTAAATCAAGGTGGCAGCCCACACGGCCCAACCTGTGGCAGCCATGCATTGGGCAAGTACCCGTGTGCAGAATGGTGTGTAACATTCTGAATGCTACATAGGGAGCCTGGAGAGATTGGTGCTAGCTCAAGAATCAAGCCACTTTTAATCTATAAATCTAAGGGCTTAAGCTCTATTGAGCGTGGCTGGCAGATTTGAAACACTAATTTTGATGCCTCAGATTTGATTAAATTGCTGCCTTTGTATGTATTTCATACAGGGTCTCACACAGATGGACCTTGTAGCGATCCTCCTGTTTTCAGCCTCTGAATGCGGGGATTGCAGGCATGTTCTACCATCTCATTCACTGGCTCAGTGCACTAATCTCATTCACTGGCTCAGTGCACTCTGAGGGCAGGGCTGGCATGGAACACCAAGAATCAAACCCCCAGTCACTGCACCTGCTAAGCAGGTGCTTTAGTCTGCTGAGCTATCTGGCTTGCCCATAAATTGCTGCTTTTAAACTTTTCTCAGTCTGATCTTTTTCCATGGAAAATTTGGGTTTATTATTTGTTTGTCTAAGTCTTGGTTTGCTTTTTAACTACTATTCTTTTGTTTTTTGTTTGTTTGTTTGTTTGTTTGTTTTTGTTTTTGTTTTTGTTTTGAGACAGGGTCTCACTGTGCAGTTCAGGCTAGCTTTGAGCTCACTTTTGTAGCCCAGGCTGGTCTCGAACTCACAACGATCCTCCTACCTCAGCCTCCCAAGTGCTGGGATTACAGGCGTGAGCCACCACACCCGGCTAACTACTGTTCTTTTGATTCCAGGACATTTACATACATTCATTTCTGTGTTTTGCCTTAGCTAGGGTTTGTCCCTGGAAAATAATAGAAGAAAATTATGTTGCTGGCATGACTGGTGTGTAACAAAGTTTATTCCAAAGTATATGTCATGAAAGGTTTTGAAGGGTGGCATCTTCATATAATAGATGTTTATTTCATCAAAGATCAAGGACAATGCTGCAGGCTAGTGGGGGCTTTAAAGAATCCTTGTGAGGCTTACTGCAGAGATAAAAGCAACAAGTAAGGCAGCCATCAGAAGATCCAAAAATAGTGCTGAATTCCAAAGTGCACCACTTACACGGCAAGGAAAGAGGAAATGTAAGATCTTGAAGTACCAGTAAGGCAAAAGAAATATATATCCATTGCTATAAAGAAAGCAGTGATAATCTTTCTCCTACATTATTCTGATAAATACTGGTAAAGTATTTTTTAAAACTTTTGTTTAATATTTGAAGCACTGTTTCTTAGAAACTCAGCAGTAGAACTGGAGAGCAGAAGTCCTTGTGCTACACATGTTGTTTCAGTATGCATGTTTTCTGCAGTTTTCTTTCTTCTCTAAGATACTGCCTCTTTCATAAGATAAAAAGTAGACCATTGTACAATTTTTCCTATATATGTCAATTGTCTCCTTTACCTATTTGTCCATTTTTAGATTTAAAAAAAAATACATCACCTGGACGTTTCCCTCTCCCATTCCCTCCCCCACAGCACTGGGGCTTGAACCCAAGTCCCCACCCGTGTGAAGGGAGCACTCTGCCACCGAGCTACATTCTTGAATGATCTATTACTTTCTACATGAGAAAATAAAGACATGAATATGCTGCTATACCCAGCTCACATTTACATTTTTAATGCATTGCATGATTATAAGCCAAATCAGTGGTGGAAAGCAAACTTTTTAAGAAGTTAAAGTTAGTGAGGTGCTAATCTTCAAGCAAAGGAATATGAATTATTCAGTGAATGGCACAAGTACAGCAGCATTACTCAGTCACTACCTACAAATCCCTCCTTCATGGAATAGATTCCATTTGAAAAATTGTACACTATTTCTTGACTAGCCTGCCTGATTTCAGCCTTTTTGTAAGAAAAGTGCTAGGCTTTTACTGCTGCTGAGATAAAATACTGTACATGAATTAAAGAACAAGGAGGGTTGTCCTCCTTGGTACCTTGGGTGTTCAACACACATTTAGAGATCTTGTGACAGTTCACAACTGGTACAACCTGGAATTTTAAACTGGTAAATATATCCTCCTTGGTACCTTGATAAGAGAATATTTACAGTAGTATAGGAATGGCTTTAGTACTTTAACCTACAGATACTGCCCAGTGCTGCCTCCTTCATGTTGTAGCTTCATATCATTTTTTTTAGTATCATGTAATTTCTTTACTTTTTAATCTACATTATATACATAAAATTTCTTGGTTCTAAAATAAGATAGCTTGACACCTCAAATAGACCCACATTAAATTTGCATATTAATAATTCATATAGATAATTGCTACAATCATAATTATGGAATATTAGAGTTAATTTGCCATACAGTTATTTTATCATTGTATTTGCTTCTGGGATTGACTGAAGACTCTAGTGCGAACTATTTAGTCACCAGAAGGAATCTCCTGAGGCTGAAATCACACTTTCTCTTTCCCTTTCCAAGCTGTTTTTCCTGGTTGGGTGGATGTCACCTCTCCTCTAGATAATCCCTAGAGATCTATGCAGACACATGAGAAAAGTCCCCTGGGCAAAGGTAATGTACACAATTTCAGTGACGCACTGTAGAAAGGACAGTGACTGCTGCCTCAGCAAAGCTTTTCTCAGTGTGGTCTGTGCCACTGGTCCAGCAGAAAAGAAGTTCAGGGTCCTCCAACACCTGCAGCAACCAAAGGGAAGTGTGTGTCTCCTTAGACTCTTGCACAATATACTCCTGAAAATCCTGAGAGGAGTCCAGCAGTCACTGTGGCACAACTCTCTAGTGATGGGTTCTCTTCCACCACAACTATTGCAGCTTAGGCTGGTTTCTCCTAAACAAGGGTGACTCCATAACAGAACATGAGGCACATCTGAGTATTGGTTTAGCATCACAGCAGTGCATAAAACAGTATAGACTCTGACTCGGAAGCCTCCCTGATACATCTACATCCAGGTGATGCATTGGGAAAAGCAGCAACAGCCAGAGTCATTGATGTCAAGCAGTACAACTTGAGTAGTGAACTGACATTTTTCTTGCAGTAGCTTTGGTGCTCCAGTGCTCCACATGTACATCTGTATCACTTCCTGTCTGAAGTCATCCTTAACAACTCTTCTGTAATTCAAATCCCAGAGCATAAGATAACTCACTCTTGCCTATGTGTCCATTATGTACCTACAGCTACCGCCACCATGATCACATAATAATTATCTCTATCTCTGGACACATTTGTCTCTTCCACTAGACTGGTAGCTACTAGAAGACAATCACCATGTTTTGGGGCTTTTTATTTCTGAATCAGACAAATATTGGGCATCTCTGTATTTCTCTCAAACTTAACATGTTCCCACTGTCCTGTACCCCTGGTGGTTCAGAGTAACCCAGCAGTGAAATGGAGGAATTAAGCCCCATCTAACGTTAAAATATTACATGGCACCCTGGGACACCTGGGCATATATTTCAGCATCCACAGTTATCACATTCATAGGGGTACAGATGAGTGGATAAAGAAAATGGGATTTGTACACAATGCAGTTATGTTAAGCCACAAAGCAGGATAAATTTGAATCATTTGTACAAAAATGATAGCTTTTGAGACCACAGTGCTAAGTAAAACTAACCAGGTGTGGAAGGTTAAATGTCATGTGGTTTCTCAAATATGAGAAACCCAAATCATAAATAAGAGCAAAATTTAAAAACAGGAAACGGAGGGAGACTCCGTGGAGATGAGCAGGGAAACAAATGATGGGGGAGACAGGGTGGAGAGAAGGGTAAGTAAAAATTAAAAAATGATCGAGAGGCAACACATCTATGTTCTAGTTCCCCAAGATAAATGTGATTTCTGCATATCACAACATAGACAAAAAATGCTGAGGGGAAACAATACCTGAGTAGGTAGCCATGGAAGGCATTCTGAGGAGGTTGCATTTGAGTGGAGGCCCCAGTGCTGAGACAAGGTAGTAGGTGGTGTGTTCTGAAGGATGCTCGTGGAGTTGTGATGCAGGGCGGGGGAGTTGGGAGGTGTAGTGTATGCAGGGCTGAATCATCCTAGCCCTATAGTCCAGGAACCATGAGTGTCTCCTAATTGCTGGGTGTTATGGGGAGGGAGTAACAAGATGTCCATTTTGAAGAGAGATTGTGGGGTTCTCTGTAGAGCCCAGTACAGAGCATCCTCAGAACTAGTGCCGCTGTCCATCCAGGAGCTGATGCTGGGCTGGATTCAAGGTACTGGGAAAGGGAGGAGTGGATGGCCTGGAGTCAGCATTAGCCGTGTGTGCTGCATGTAGAAATGCTGTGCCACTGCTAGGGAAGGATGTATGGAAACTACAGTAAGGGAACTCCTGAAAAGCTGTTGTGGCTTCTATGCCATCAGCTCTTCTTCTTTTGCCCTTGACTTATGACATTGTTCCCAGGATGCTGAGTGTGTCTCTAAAGTCCTCTGGCTGGATGAGATACAGCAAGCCGTCCACGAGGCCAACCTGGATGAGGACAGAGCAAAGCAGTGTGAGTACCTGCCTTCTTCTGTTTGTATCTGACTATGGGCCTCAAGTCTATACTTTTTCCCTTCTGGAAAAGTCTGGGCTCTCTGAACAGATTTCAGTGACTGGATGCATGTTTATCCAAAAATATACTGAGAAAAAAATATGTTTAGGTGGTTGCCCACTTTTCAGTGATTTGTGGTAGCTCCAACAGAATTTGACAGTGTTAAAAAAAAAAAAGAATTTGACAGTGTTGATGAAAATAATCCAGAAAGTAAAACACATGCTCTGCAAGCTCTCCAATTTATATATTATGGCCAGCTCAGCCTGTCCTGGGAGTTGTTGGCACAACATGTGGTGCCAGGGATCGAACTGTGGTCCCTGCAGTTGCCTAAGCTTTCTTAAGCAGGCACTTTAGACTGCTGAGCCATCTCACCAGCCCAAGCGCTCCAGTTTTATAATAGAATCAAACACATTTTTTCTCTTGATCCCTACAAAACTGGCCCATTGCTGCTCAGTGAATGCCTGTTGTCTTTTCCATACTCAACCTGTTATATGGGATTTTCCAAAAAACACACTAATTTAGAGGGATGGGAAGAAAGAGGGAAGAGTGTATATAGCTATTTACCTGAAGACATCAGCTCCCAAGATCATGGAGGCCAGTGAGCCAGGACATGAAGGACGGGCAGGGAAAGCTTCGTGTCCACACATAGCCTCAAAGGTGGGTGGACGTAGATACTGAAACACAGAGCAGTGTAGAGCTGGCTCTTCATGGTATTCCTAGAAGATAAACTAGCTAGTACTTACTAGTGTATTCTTCATATGTGCAAGTGGAAGAGTTTGTATCATAACAAGAGTCAGGGTCCCTCAATCCTAGCCTGAAGCTAGTTTACAAGCCTCAAACCCTTTGAATGAGGGGGAGGCCAGGTTCCCTTAAGAAAAGATTCTAACACCATGCCAAAAAATCACATTAATCTGTCAGACTTCCCCCAAGTGGACTCATAGCCTCTTCCTGGGTGCTGTGCTGAAAGTAAAGGCATAATCAGACATTTCCAGAGCCATTGGACAATGACTGTGGACTAACACTAACTCCAGGTGACTCAAAATGCCACTGTGGTCCTTCAGTGAAAATTGGCTCTTGGAAATTAGATAATCAGTGTTGCCTAGGTGCCAGTCCATTGCACCAAGGGTCCCCAGTCTATCCTGGCTTACTTCTGCTGTTCCAGATGCATAATTGGAACAGATGGCAACTCGAAGAATCCATCCTCTCATTGCTTTTTTTTTTTTTGTCTTTTTGAGACAGGGTCTCGCTATGCAGTTGAGGCTGGCCTTGAGCTCACTTTTGTAGCCCAGGCTGATCTCGAACTTGCACCAATCCTCCTGCCTCAGCCTCCCGAGTGCTGGGATTACAGGCATGAGCCAACACACCCGGCTCATTGCTTTTATTTTTATCCTGGAAAAATCAGTCATTTCAAGAAGGAAGAGTGAAAAATATCACCTGATAATCTGAAATAGTTTCTAATATGAATTATATACTAACAGTCTCCATGGATGAATCCCGTGACTTAGAATGAAACTCCTAAGAGTATGCAATTCGTTACCCTAACCCATTCATGGCAGTGGTTAGCCTCTGTTCTTTCAAGCCCTAGAGCACTTAGAGGGCTTAGTCTCATTTCACAGATGTGCTTTCAAGCTTTGAGGGAGTCTGTGTAGAACATCTGGTTTTTATTTCCTAAGCTTGGAAAACTATGTGGATTTCTCTAACCTGAACTTTTATACCCTTAGGAACTTTAAAGTCTTTCCTTTTCAGCATTATAATAATGCTTAACAGAAAAAAAAGTCATATGGTTGGAATGTATACATAAGAGATTCAAATTTATATGTAAAAATAATTCAATTGAAATGAGTATATAGGAGATTTAAATTTACATATAAAACCAAATGCACCCATAATCTAAAGAAACACTTTTAGAAAAATTCAATTTAATATAGATACTTGGGTAGCCTAATATGGTTATACCTTTTTTCTTAAGAGATCAAACCTATACAGAAGTTATTTTATCCCTTTTATTCATTGTCTGTCTTGCATTTGGCCTACAAGTATTGCTTGTGGTTTTCCCATTGAAATTCATGGTTTAATTGCAATAAAACTAAGACGGTTTCTCCAATGCAAATTATTTTGAATACTTTTGAGCTTGTACATCTGAAATCCTATCTTATCCCTCTGTCCTATCCCTTGCAAGATCTCTCCGCTAACCTTTCCCTATATTTTCTTCTACAATGTGCAGCCACAGCAACATTTTTTTGAGATTAAAATGATCTATATTCAGATGTTGCAATGGAAACTTGGAGCTTTCAACAGAAACATAATCTGACTTCTAAAAGCAGTCTTCATTGTTTGCATGGAGCCTTGAAACAGAGACTCCGGTCACATGTTGCAGGCATTTCAGATAATTTGATAAAAGAAAGTGTGCTGGCTCATTTATTTCACCACAGGGAGGATTTAAAAGGGCAAAGTAACTCAGATCCTCATCTTGGCTCAGCATTCATTTACACTTACTTGCTTCAAGTAGGTTTGTCTCAACATTTGACCACATAGAACAGTATTTCCCAATCTCTTTCCGTGCTGTAAGGATTGGCTATAAATGTTGCCCCTAATTTCTTTTCATAGTGAAATGTCAGCATCACAGATACACTGTATATCTGCTTATGCATCTATGTAGATCTGTGCTTTAGACATATTTTCATCCCCTGTCCTATTGGGGGCCCTATTGGGGGTATACCCCTTCCCAAGGAAAATGCATAGGTCTTAAGGCAGGAAGCAGGACTTTTTTGATCTCTTGGGAGATCTGTAGGAGGTCTCTTAGTTTGTTGCTCTCAGGAACATACATGGCTCTTTGCAGGTCATTTAACAGACATGCTCCTCTATCAGGGACTCAGCCATAGCTACAGAGTAAGCGACAGACCAATCAACAGAGATGTCTCTTTCCAACACGTTGAGACTACACTGCTTTCCTCTTGAGGGACCTTGGAAAAAACACCTGGAACCATTTAGGAGTAACTCTAATGGCAATGGAGGTTTCTTTCCTTGAATCCTAGTGCAGCAGAAACCACACAATTACTACCAACAGTGTTCATACGCTGGTGTCCGTAAGAAGTCACAGCTGATGGTGGAGGAAAAGGGGAAGCAGGAAGGCAGCCCAGTTGCCTGCCCAGCTACTCTGCATCCTTGAAGGCATCACTGTCCACTGCACAGCACAATTTCCATCACACAAAGACTCATTGAGCAGCTCTCAGAAAATGCAAAGCAAACTTGGTAGAAGAAGCAAGAGAATCTGCTCTGTTAGGGTTTTCACGGAGGCACCTTCAGATTTTCATGGAAAAACAGTGCTACTCAGATGAGAGTCAGAACTGGAAACTGATGTGCACACTAACATCCTCACTCAGTGACAGAGAACAGTTGTATGAAAAAAAAAAAACAAGTGTGCTTTTCTAATACTGACTTTTAGGAAACATTATATTCTATTGCATTCATTTGGTTGATGTTGCTCCTGTGAGAATTTTTCTTTGTCCTTTACTGATTTCTTCAGCTTCTCTTGGACGACAAACTTCTCAAATGTCAGCTCTTCATTTTTCTCCATCCTGCGAAGTTCTCATGGCACCGTGAAAGGGGATTGATCCTTCTGACTCCACAGTGCTGGAGCTCGTACCCCACAGCTAGAGGAGTTTGCTAAGTTTTCTGTCACTTCTGTGTGCTCCTCTACCTTACATAACTTTGACTTCAAGATACCCAAAGTCAACTCTTCCCCTTTATACCACCGGATTTAGAGTGCTGTGACTGTGTGAAGATAATCTTATGATGATATGTCTTCCACACTTCCTGGAGTTTAATGTGCTTGTCAGAAAATAAGGGGGGAGGGGGAACCCACCACTCTCCTCTCTATCAAGATCTTTTTTAAAAAAAAATCTGGTATTTTATCCTGTCTTCTTCCATTTTTTTTTTTTTTTTTTTTTTTTTTTTTTTTTTTTTTTTTTTTTTTTTTTTTTTTTTTTTTTTTTTTTTTTTTTTTTTTTTTTTTTTTTTTTTTT
>PVJA010014670.1:0-34331 GCA_004027025.1 Myocastor coypus | reverse complement strand
TTCTTCCATATTTTAAAGCAGCAGTTCCATTGATTAGGCAAGAAAATTCTTATAAGTACAATGAATAATAAAAAAATTCATCTCAACTTATTAAAGTAGTTAATATGATTTTATTCATAAGGAGATGTAGAAACTAACTTGAAATTGTATAAAATACATGTTCAGTCTAAACTATTCTAGAATTCAGTTTCTAGACATGCAAGCTGTATCTTTCTAGAATATTTGCTTAGGTTGCATATAACAAACTTGCAAATATAGTAACACAATAAAGGTAAGAATTGTCATACCTTAAGTAGAATTTCATCTATTCTAAAATAAATCCTTTATAAAGCTAATTCTCAGATATTTGATAATAATCTAGGTTGGGGACACAATCACCTATTCTCTTAGTTTACAATGGACAAAGCCTAGTGCTTTGATACCATGCACAACCCAGGAAATATTGTGATTTTTTTTTTTCACTCATTGTTTTTTCTTTCATGCAGTACTAGGGATAAAAGCAAGGGGTTCATATGTGCTAGGCAGGTACCGTATCACCAAGCTACACTCCCAACCCATAGGTCTGAATGTGCCACACTCTCATAGAATCCTGTTCTCACAGCCTAAACTGGAGGTGAGTTGCTAATCAGTGCAGCATATGTGGTACATGCTCCCAAAGGGCGGGGGGGGGGACGTTTATTGCTAATGCATTCCTAAAAGGTTGTTATATTTTTATTTGCTTTTGGAATAAGTAGAAGATAATTACTAGCAGAACATTTTTCATTACCCAGGGACTACGCTGGTCATTGATGTAAATCAGTGTTTAGAGGAACAAAAGTCTGATGATATTTTGCCTGCCCTGAAGTCTTCTTCTAATGTACAAAATATTATCCCTGAATGTGCTGACTGGTACTATGAGGCGCTGGCAAAAGCAAAAAGAAACAGATCAGAAAGAGGTAAGCTCTGTCATTACTTTGAAGGAACTGAAATACATTTAAAATAGGACCACTTCCATTGTGTTGTATTGTACTTCTAAAATAAGTAATATTTCCAAATGAATATTCTGAAATGCTGTTTTTAATCATCTGTGACAAGAGTTTTAGATACTTCATTCATTCTCTTTTTTGTATTTGATATGAGGTTTCAATACACAGCTCGGACGTGTATTGATCCTCCTGTTTTCAGCCTCCCTAGAGCTAGCATTACAGGTGGCAGGGGTGGGACCGGCATGACTTATGATGCTGGGGATCAAACCGTGGTCCCTGTGCTTGACTAAGGAGGTACTTGGTCTGCTGAGCTATCTTTCCAGCCCTAGACATTTCTTTTCCTGTGGTCTCTTTTCTTTTTTTAAAAGAAAGCTGTAATTAGCTCAATAGCACTACATAGGTAACCAATAGCATCACAGAATTGAGAAAATACAGGATTTAAGGATATTTTGCCTAAAATGAATTGTTGTTGTTGTTGTTGTTGTTGCTGTTTGCGGAACCAGAGATCGAACCAGGACTTTGCACTTGCCAGGCAGGCACTTGTGCCGTGAACCATGTCCCGGCCCTAAAATGGGTTATTCTTATAATCCCTGATAGAACATATTTTATACCGATAAGTTTTATCATTTCTTTCTTTTTGAGACAAATGATACATGATCATACAATATTGAATAGAGAAAATGTGATCAATCCATATAATAAAGTATTATCAACCATAAAAAATGTAGAACTGATACATACTACATCATGGATGAACTTGAAGAGTATGCTAAGTGAAAGAAACCAGGGCAGATGAAGAGTAATCAGACTGCTCATTTGAAAAGAGATCCATCCTTCCCTACTTTAGTTGAATATATTTGCCATTTTGTAAGTTGGATAAAATTGTCTCCAAAGGTGATTCATTCATTGGTTCATTCTTTTATATTATGGCCAGCTCAGCCTGCCATGAGGGTGGGGCTGGCACAGCATGTGGTGCTGGGGATGGAACCCTGGTCCCTGTGGTTGCCTAAGCTTGCCTAAGCAGGCACTTTAGACCACTGAGCCATCTCACCTGCCCCAAAAGTGACTCATTTAACTGGGTGTCCCCGGATTGTCCCTTAAATATGGATCATAGTCCCCATGGGGGAAATTGCTGGACATCTTCATGATTCAAAAGACTCTTGCTTGTTGGCCTCCACTGTCTACGGTGATGAGGATCATAGCTACCCAGAACATCTATCCATATCCACCCTCCACCCTGATCTTTGGCTTTTTTTTTTTGCCTGGCAAGCACTTATTCCACTGAGCTATCTTCCCAATGCCTTCTTTGACCATTTTAGCTCCTGATACCATCATGAAATTCTTAGAAGCCAGACCCAGATATTTGATTTTCCTCTTTTTTGTTGGCTTAACAGGCCTTATGGAGTATATGGAATTTGTTCCATTTTACTGAGTCATGTTGATGACTTTCACTGAGTGCATGATTTAAAATATATTCATTAAATTGTTTTACATATTGAAGAAATGACACTAATGTGTAATGGTTCTATGTTCCTTCATAGAATTTAACAAACACTTTTTCTTTAGTGTCTGCAGAAGGTTCGTGGATCAAACTCAACCTACAGGAGAAATATGACTACTATTACAACATTGATTCAAAAGAGAGTTCCTGGGTCACACCTGAATCATGGGTACCTAAGGAGTCATGGCTCACAGGAAAAGAAATTGAGGTAGGTGTTGATTGAAAAATGTGCTGTCTGAAGATGAGAGTGTTGCTTTTCTGTTTTTCTGTCATGAAATGATGGAAGAAACTAATTGACTTATTTGAAGACTAGACAAGGAATAAAATCTTTATGAACTTCAATTGAGTGTGACTGTATTATGACTTTTATAGTTTTTTTTCTCTTTTTCCATTAACAAAACCAGGTAGATCAAGGGCAAGGCAATTTTTACATTTTATTTGGGATGGTAGATTTCTCTAATAAGATTTCCCTTGACACAGTTAAGTTTGATTAGTAATAATCTCTTAGTTGTCCACTTTGAAAATGCTTTATTCCACCCCACCTTCAACTTACAACCATAATGTTATTTTTCTTTCAACAAAATGCTACAAAAGGGCTCTGCTGCTGTTGATCTCGACCACATGCAGGATTCTTCAAGGAACATAAGTCAGGGTTTAGCAAAGACTAGGAATGGTAAACCTTGAATGTTTGCTTTTTCCAAGATGGTCATGGTCTTAATTACTTTTCCTGTTGCTGAGGCAAAATACCTGAAGCCCAAAGCCAAGGGAGAAAAGATTTATTTGGCTCACAGTTTATAGAGATTTCAGTCCACAGTCAGTTGGCTCCAAGGGTGACATGGCAGTGGGACATCACAGAGGATAAATAGTTCATGGTGGACAGAAGGCAGAAAAGAAAGCAAGGGGTTTTACCAGTGTCTTTTTGCCCTTTTTTGTTCTGTATAGGCTGCCTCATTAGGGTGAATGCTTATGGATTTAGTAATCATGCACTATCAATCCTAGCACTGCACCAGCAATCAATCACATACTCTAGATCCAATCACTTCTTTTTGTGTTGGGGGTGGGGCAGAGATCAAACTCAGGACCTTATGTTTGCCAGGAAGACGCTTTATGCCCCTGAGCTATATCCCCAGCCCATAGAATCAACCACTTCTGAAAAAGCCACACCTATGACTGAATGAGGCTTTGGGGGGACATCTAAGCACAAGCCCTAACACCCAGCATCACACATTCTAGATACAGCCACCTCTGAAAAACCCCCACTGTAACTGTAAGGATTTGGAGTGCCATCTAGACACAAGCCATAACATTCTGCCCCAGGACCCCAAAAGACTGATGCATACCCCTTTATGCAACAGCCATTTATTCTATCTCTAAGAGTTGCCAGAGTTTTAATGTTTTCAGTATTGTTTAGAAGTCCAAGTCCCATATTTCCTCTGAGATTTAAGGTAAACTCTTAACTTTGAGCCTTTGTACAAATGAAAAGAAATTTAACCACTTCCAACATTCAATTACACAAGATAAACATTTCCATTCCAAAAGTTACAAACAGGGATAATAAGGAATGGGAACAAAACAAGAGATCAGAATCCAACAAGGAAAATATTAAGTCCTATAGCTCCATGAACAGCATCCAAGGCAATCTGTGGCAGTTGTGAAATCCAAAGGACCTGGATGGCTCCACCCTTATAGTATTCCCAATGGTTTCATTGCCTGTGGTTTCTCTCTTGGGCTGACTGTGCTCCCTCTTTGCAGTTTTCCTCAGATGATCTATGTTCCTTGGATTGTCCTAACTTCTGGTGTCTCCCCTGAACCTTGGGCTTTACACTCACAGATTCACACCATGTCCTCTTAGGTATACTGCTTGGCCTTCCAGACCTACTTCTGAAATCTGGGTGAAAGCCTTTTTGACCCCACAACTCTTGCCTTCTCTATTCACCTAATACCAGCACCACATGGATGATGCCAAGGTCTGCTGTTAGCTGAAGCAGTAGCCAGGATCTCTTCTCTCTTGGATGTAGGGGCCAAGTGCCTAGATCATTGAGCACCCTGAACTCAATCCTGAGGAACAAATTACCTAGACTGCCACCATTCTGAAACTTGGTGCTCTAGGACTTTCTTCTCAAAGCAAGGTCTTTCACCTTTGAAATTCTGAGGCTACAGTCTTGCTGCTACAGTATTGCTGGTTCCTGTACTGTCCTCAGGTCATCTTTGCTGTTTTTTCCTCTGAAATGTTTGTCTTTTCTTGCTAGTCTTTTCAGCAATCAGTATCTCCTCTGTTTAATTTTTGCATGCCTCAATTTTACTGGAGCTTCCTTTCTAGCCAAATTAAAAATTATTTGAATCAGCTGAATGTGGTGGTGCAAGCCTATAATCCCAGCACTTGGGAGGCTGAGGAAGGAGAATCAGTGTGAGTTTGAGAGCAGCCTGGGCTACAGAAGTGAGCTCAAGGCCAGCCTGAACTGCATAGTGTGACCCTGTCTCAAAAAGATAAAAAAGAAAAAACAATGTTTTGAATCATTCTGCTGTTCTCTTTGCTCTTGATTCTCAATATAAATCTTTCTAAAAGCCCCAACAGTAGCCATGCTACTGCTTTAACATTAAACTACCTTGAAGTTTCTTCTTCCAGGTTAATTAATGTGCTGCCCTAAGTGTCAGTCTCAGAGTCTCTGGACACAAGCAAAATTCAGACAAACTTTCTGCTAAGTCATAACCCATATCATCTGGAGTTCAACAACCAATGTAGTCCTTTTTTCCAAGCAGAAACATCCCGAGCCTCAGGAGCATTTCTGTCAGCATTCTGGTCTTCTGAGCTCTAACCAGAATCTCCCATTAAGTACCATTTAAGGCATCCCATTTACTTGTTCAGCTGGTACCTCCAGATTTTTCCTAATTTTTTCCCTTCCCATAAGCCAGCTCCAAAGGCTCCTGGAGTTAGTCACTCTCAGTGTCAAAGTCTGTCTTAGTTACTTTTCTCTCATTACTGAAACAAAACACTTGACATCAGCGTTGGAGGAGAAAAGGCTTTTTTTTTTTTTCACAGTTTGTAGGGAGTTCATTCCCTGGCTGGCTGTTCTAAGACAGGGTGACATGGCAGAGGGAATATCACAAAGGAGAAACAGTTCATGGCAGGAAGAAGGCAGTAGGTAGCAAACTACTAGTGCCAATAGCAGATTCTCTCTGCACCTTGTATTTTCTATTGGCAATGTGTCTTAAGGTGAGTGCCAAACCAATCAGTGGACTAATTTAGTAATCACACACCCTTAATCCCAGCATCACATTCTAGATCCAGCTACCCACGAATCTGAAAAAGCTCCATGTATGATCGCACAAGGCTGTAGAGGACATCTAGACACCAGCTATGGTAGTCACCTTAGCATTTTTTCAGTGTTGAATATAAATTTTGAGAGTTGGAAATGTGCTATGGAAGGTGTTAGTGGAGACACTGCAATGTGCTTATTTTATACATGGCTTTTGACTAATTGAGCTAAAAGTTAGTCACATCCATATATTGCCAACCCAAAATTAAATACAGTACAGTGGATACGACCTTTTTTTTTTAACTTTATTTATTTATGTTATGGCCAGCTCAGCCTGCTCTGAGTGTGGGGCTGGCATAGCATGTTGTACTGAGAATGAAACCGTGGCCCTTGTGGTTCCCTGAGCTTGCCTAAGCAGGTATTTTAGACCACTGAGCTATCTCACGGGCCCTGGTTAGGATTTTTTGTTTTACCTCTAAAGTGCCCTTTTAGTGAATTTATCTGTATCTAAAAGTTTTGATCTGCCAAGTTTTGCTTATCCAAAGCAGTTTATCCATTTCCTCTCATCTCTGTTAACCAGAGTTCTCTATAAATAATACTTAAATAAGGTTCTATTAGGGGAAAAAAATAAAGCAATGCTTTCATTAATTATATGTCATAAGCCAGATATGGTGGCACACACCTGTAATCCCAGCACTGGGGAGGCTGAGGCAGGAGTAAAATGCATTTTCTCAATATGTATAGCCTAGGTCTCAGGATACCTGCTCGGCTTTTCCCATCTTATTCTGCATTCCTTCCCAAAATCTAGAAGTATTTATATGTAGAACTCAGGGCTGATTTGTAAAGATCAGGATAAGAGCAAAGGTCAAACAAAAAGTAGGGATTCATTTTCTTAAAACATGAAAATAAGGAACTAGATGCTCCACAGACATTTCCCAAAATAATAGAAGACTATTGTAAGCAGATGGTAAGGTGAATATTCAAGTGGCCTTCCTTGGCAGGTTTTTGATTTTGTGGGGAGTTCTTTGGAGAGTATGAAGCAACAAGTTTCAAACCAGAAGGGTGTAAGATTGGATTCAACCCTTGTAACAAAATGTCTGTTACAAGTTACAGCCCACAGTAGCCCTTCTTACTTGTCGTGCCCACAAATACACAAATAAAGATTTCTGGAGCCACAGACAGAGTAAGGCATCTTTGCTTATATGATATTTACTTTCCAGTGCACCTTCACATAAGCCCAATAGAAAGTGACTGATGTTTCCCAGGCGAAAATAGTCTCAAGGGATTATTCACTAAGATCACTTTGAACTTAAAGCCAAAAAGTTGGAAACCAAAAATGTTAAAATAGCTGATGGACGCAAGGTTAATGTTTGAGAAAATATTGTTTAAGAAAAAATACTGATAACAATTATGGTTTTGTCTTGGAGATTAAAAAATAGAGCATACAAACACATCTTTTTCTTTATTGTTATATATTTGGTACAAGTTCTCACCACGAACACAGCTCACATGCAGGATACACAGTGATCGTCCTGTGTTCAGCCTCCCCAGTACTGGGATTACAGGCATGCACCTCCATGCCCAGACTGTGTCACTGGCTCAGCATGCCCTGGGAATAGGGCCAGCATGACAAATACATATCTTAGTAGAATCATTCAAAAGCACTGATGTCAGAGGTACAGTGCCTCAGTGACCATTATGGACTAAAAGTCAGAGAAAAGTTGAGGCCTTAAGCTGACAATGCTTAATGACAAAAATTACAAATGACCAGAACAGAGTGAAGAATGTAGCTTATTAACTAATCACACATGTTCCAACTGTTTGTTTGTTTGTTTGTTTGTTTAACTAAAAAACCAAACCTGAATTTATTGAAAGCAGAGATATCATTACTCAGGAAGACAGTATGTACAAAAAAGTCTTAGGAAAGGGTGAACGAATAAAACAACTTGCAAACAATTCATTCGGTACAGGACTGAATTCCTTTTTTTTTTTTCTTGTTTCAGAACTTTTATCTGTTTGTTTATTTATTTTTATGGCTGGCCCAGCCTGCCCTGAGGGCAGGGCTGGCGCAGCATGTGGTGCCTGGGATCAAACTGCAGTCCCTGCAGCCGCCTAAGCTTTCCTAAGCAGGCGCTTTAGACCACTGAGCCATCCTGCCGGGCTCCCCCCACTCTTTTTTTTTTTAAACTCTATTTATTTATATGATGGCCAGCTCAGCCTGCCCTGTGAGTGGGGCTGGTGCAGCACGTCGTGCCTGGGATTGAACTTCAGTCCCTGCGGTTGCCTAAACAGGTGCTTTAAACTGCTGAGCCATATCACCAGCCCAAGACTAAATTCTTAATACAAAATATAACCAAGAACTGTACAGAAGAAGACTGTGTGCCCACAAGCCTGGGACAAGATTGCTTGTTCCCAAATTCTTGGAACACAGGACATGATTTTGGGAGGCAAAGAGGCTGCTGAAGCACAGAGATCTCACTGCTGACTTGCAACTAGTCCTTGCGCTGGGTGTAGGTTGAACATGTGAAAGGGGGTCACCAGACAAGTTACATTTGTCCTCAGCATGATTTCATCTCATCAAAGGCAGCTGGCAGACTCAGCAAGGACCACTGGATCAGAGCTCTGCGATGGGTCATGCACAACCCTAGACCACACTAAGCCCTACAATTCCTTTATCTAAATTCCCATTAACTGGAGAGGTAGAGGTGCAAGACATGGAAGCTACCCCCAGGTGATCTGTGATCTTCGATAAATAGGAATAAACACAAAATGCTGTTCCACAAGCCAAGCTGACAAGAACTGCTGGACACAGCAGGTGAAAGGTCCTAGGGGTCTTCTTAGTAAGCCACCTCCCTCTGCACTGGAGGAAGAGCAACAGGAGGGTAGAGGGGAGACAAGCAAGTTCCAACCCAATCCAGTGTGCCTTTCTGTCTCCTCATTTGTGGGTCTGTATGGTGCTGCAGATTTAGGTGAGATGGTTGGAGAGCTTCTTAATGTTTCCTAAGGCCCCTCTGCAAGTCACTGGCCAACAACTGCATGCTCGGGCCACTGCCCGCTGGAACAGTGAGGGGGATTTCTTTGCTGTCAGCAAGCAGACTGCCATTGACAGAGATGCTGTAGATTTGCTCTCTGGCTGCTGGCGTGCACAGGCTGGGAGCCTTGAAGACCCTGGAGTCAAACCAGGGTGTCATGCCTGGGGTTGGTTTCACCATAGACAACTCCAGCTGGTCCACAGCTGGGGTCACAAGGTTGTCATAGTTTGACCTTTTACCTTTTCTTTGTATGGATTGGGTTCTCTTCTTATATGGAGGATACCTTTTGACTCTTGTAGTTTGGGAATTCTGAGGTTTATTCTTTTCTTCTTCCATTATGATTTCATCCACTTGTACTACCTTCCATTTTTTGGCAGATTTGAGGAGTATCTGAAAAGCTCCCGCTGTTAGTTCGTTTATTTCTGTGATATGCACTTCAGCTGTTGCTACATCTTCCAGGGCCTGCTTGTTTCGTCCAAGGGCAAAGTATTCGAGCCAGTTCATCTCACGCATCATCTTAGGGAGCAGCAGGATCTCCTTGTTGTACAGGTTATCCACCTCCTGAGGAGATTCTGCCTCTCTGACCCAATTTGCTTGATCCACACTTGCACTTCTCAGTTGAAGTCCTTAAGAACCAAGGAGAGTTTCCAACTCTGTGACGAGTCCGTCTTGGCAGCACGACTGCTGCACTTTCTAGAAGGAGCCATGGTGCTCAGGTGGAGGCTGTGGAGAGCCGAGCACCGAGGCACAGAGGGTCAGCAATGGTGATGGGAGCAGGGAATATAAGGGGGTGCAAAGAGGAAAAAGAAAAGAGCGGGAACATCCTTCTGAGTCTACAAACTATTCAATTTTTAGGCCTACATTATTGGAGCAATGAAGTGCCAGTGCTATTTTTTTAAACAAAAGAAATTGTGAACAGTACTACAAATTATGTGCTGCAATTGAAAAAGTTACCAAACTTTTGGAACTTTGGAAAAGAAGAAGTCAGGGGGGTTAAAATTTGGTATGAAAAATTGCTTCTTTGGCATCTAAAGATGGCCCACATACAAATTTTTGTCATACTGAACATCCCTATGTGAGAGTTGTTAAGTAAGGGAGGGCCTCACCTTGTTGTATTTCTTCTGAACAACTTGGAGTTGTTGATTTTATTCAGTGAATGTGAATGTGTCTTCTCTTAAAGCTCTGTGCATTTTTAATGATTTCACTACTGAGAGCTCACATTAGCCTCCGGTTGTTTGCAGCTGTGTTGAGCTGTCCTTTAGAGTAGAAGTGAGCCCAGTCTTTACTCAGCAAGTGTAAAAGTGAACAGTTTCTGCCACCATGAAAACTCACAATCGCTCTTCCTCCTTTTCTCTCATCCCTTGATGGCACCTTTCTTCACCCACCCCCTTTCCCATGGCCCAAATATCTTTTTCCCCCAAGCACCATTGTGGGTTTTTCTCAGCTCATTGCAGAGCTGCTCCTATTCCAGCCTGGGGGAGGGCAGGGCAGGGAGACTCAGCGGGCACTGCAGTTTTTGTCTTGGCAACCCCAGGGAGGGAGGAGGTAATGCATATTCTCACAGCTGGCACCCTCATCCCTTTTGCATTCTGTGAAGCTCAGGCCTTGTGCCTGGTTCTTGCCAGCATCTACTATACAGTGCCACTGTCTCCAGACCCTGAGGTCATCTGGCCCCATTCTCCTGCCATGCAGCACCAGGCTCAGAGAAGTTCACTCATGTCATATAAAACTGATGAATGGGGCCGGGCGTGGTGGCGCACACCTGTAATCCCAGCACTCAGGAGGCTGAGGCAGGAGGATCGGTTCAGGTTCGAGACCAGCCTGGGCTACAAAAGTGAACTCAAGACCAGCCTGAACTGCACAGCAAGACCCTGTCTCAAAAAGACAAAAAAAAAAAAAAAAAAACTGATGAATGTAGCCCTCCACTCTGATTGAATGTTTCTAACACACACACACACACACACACACACACACACACACACACACACATACACACACGAGTTATTCATATGGTTTTCTAAAAGATGCAACTTCCAGAAGCTATGATGTATGCTTGCCCCTTTTACCTGATGTGTGAAGTGTGACTGTCTTGAGTCTCTTGCAGGACATTGTTGAAGAGGTCACCATACGGTACATCCGGGAGAAGATCTGGTCTGCTTCTGAAGATCTACTGCTTAGCTTCCAAGCTACCAGCTCAGGACCCATGCTTAGGGAAGAGTTTGAAGCTCGCAAATCATTCTTACGTGATCAAGAAAAGAATGTGATCAAAATACAGGTCTGTTAATCAACTACCACTGAATAGGGCAAACTGTCATTATCCTCTGAAAATTAATTTTGAAAATAGGCCCATCAGCCAGGCATGGAAAAATATAGGCACTCAGTTATTAGCATGCTAATAAGAAATTTGACTGCAGATTTTTGTTCCATAGTTGCCCTAGTCTACTTTATTAGACTTAGGATGGGAAGTATCTTGGTAGGGGATGAGTTATAGCTTTCTGGTGTCCCAGGACTTCACAATCTGCTGATACCAGCCTAGCTGGAGATGCAGAGCCCCAGTCAGAACTGAAATTATACACAGCATCTCTTTTTTTTTCTTTAATTTGTTTTTATTAAAATATATTGCATACAGAGTGCTCCCATTCATCATAGGGGATTTATATCTCTACATAATATGTCTTAATTCTTTTTTCCCCCAATTCTCCTCCTCTCTCTTCTTTTTCTTGGGGTGGGATTGGGGGAGGGGGATCAGGGATTGAACTCAGGCTATTGCGCTTGCCAAGCAAGCACTTATTCTGCTGAGCTATTTCCCCGGCCCTTTCCCTCTTCTCTTTTTAACTCTTCTTCCCTTGCCATTTTCTTTCATTTTCTCTTTCTGTTCTTTTTTTCTGTTTTTAATCCATTTTCCTTCTGTTCCTATCTTCTCCCTTTTGTTGTTGCCCTTCCCACTTGAACATCTTATGCCTACTTCCCAAAATCCACCTCCACTTTGCTCCTTATTTACCCTTAGGATTTCTCCAACAAGAGAAAATGCAAAATTTAAATTCGTGTACCTTAAAATTATGGTCTCTTGCCGGGCGTGGTGGCTCACGCCTGTAATCCCAGCACTCGGGAGGCTGAGGCAGGAGGATTGATGTGAGTTCAAGACCAGCCTGGGCTACAAAACTGAGCTCAGGACCAGCCTCAACTGCATAGTGAGACCCTGTCTCAAAAAAAAAAAAAAAAAATTATGGTCTCTGGTTGGTCCATTTACCTAGAAATGCCTCGTTTATCCTTTATGGAAGAGTAGTGATCCATCGTAAAGAAGTACTGCATTTTCTTTCTTCAGTCACCCATTGATAGGTATCTGGGCTATTTCCAAGATTTACTGTTATAAACTGTGCTGCTATAAATGTGGGTGTTCACATATCACTGTGGTGTGATGTTTTTAACTCTTTCAGATTGACACCTAGAAGGTGAATAGATCAATGGAACCACTAATTTTAGTTATTCTCCTTTGCTTTCAGCTATTGGATTGATTTTTCATAATATGTTACTATTGTTGAGAAACAGTTTATTTAGTGACCACTGTCCCCTAACTTTGTCTTCTAGACATGACATTCTATCTTAACATTGATTGATTCTACTGAATATAGTTTGAATAGAATTTTTAATGTCCTGTGAATCTGAAAAATTCTTTTTGTGTATGTGTATATTTGGTACAGGATCTCACTATGCAGCTTGGACACCTAGTGATTCTCTTTGTTTTCAGCCTCCCCAGTGCTAGAATTGCTGGTGTGTACCACCACACCCAGTCTCATTAAGCCAGCTCAATGTGCCCAAGGGTGGGGCCAGCATAGCATATGGTTCCAGGGAAGGAACCCCAGTCAAACCACAGTCCCTGTAATTGCTTAAGCCTGCCTAAGCAGGCATTTTAGACTGCTCCACCAACTCGCCAGCCCTTTTTCTTTTCCTTTTTTTTTTTTTTTTGTGTTATGTGAATCTAACTCTGGACCTTGCGCTTACCAGCCAGACACTGTGCCATTAAGCTATATCCCCAGTCCATTCTTCTACAGGGTTTTTGTTGTGACTTGTAATCTTGCATGACTGCAGAACTATATCACTAGTGTATATTCTTACACAGGTTGTTATCTCATGCTTACATTCTTACATAGTGCTGTACCCAGCACACGTATATTTATCCGTGCTAAGTTATGGTTGCATTACTATCCCACTCACTGTGAGCCTGTGCTAGATAAGCGGGGTCACGTCCTCAGGCGTCCGTAGATGCCTCTGAGCTTTGAGGCAGTCTAAAAGCTTCCCCATAGACTCCGATTTCTCCTACATGTTCTTCCAGTCTCCCAGAGATCTACCTCTCACCCTTTCTTTCCCAAACTGTTATTTTCCACTGTTCATTCCAAATGTTGTGGAGGCTGATGTGTTACTGCTTGCTTCTCATCCATTTTCCTGAAAGTCAGAAATCATATCTCCAAACATTTCTGTATGTCACCTCCTGCCTGACTTGAACTTTCCATTGCAGATGGTTGCTGAATGGCAACTGGCCTCTTCTTCTTCTTCTTCTTCTTCTTCTTCTTCTTCTTCTTCTTCTACTACTTCTTCCTCTTCTTCCTCTTCTTCTTCTTCCTCCTCCTCCTCCTCCTCCTCTTCCTCCTCCTCCTCCTCCTCCTCCTCCTTCATCTTCTTCTTCTTCTTCTTCTTCTTCTTCTTCTTCTTCTTCTTCTTCTTCTTCTTCTTCACTGAGAGAACAGAAAAACTAATGAAATGAACCAGATTTAGATCCCTGGGAGAATCTCCTCCCTCACATACCTGTTGCCTCCTATTTAGGCCTCATCCTTCCACAGGATTTTGTTGTGATTTGTAATCCTGCATGACTTGATGAACTTGTTGGGAGGAGAGGAACTCGCCTAACTTAGATGTTTCACCCCTCTTCCAACCAACACATTGGCTTCCAGAAGACTGCTTGTCCTTTTCTTGTGTGTCAAAAGTCCTTCTGTCATTCATTTTTGGAATTTGATAGATTTTTGCTTACATCTGTTAACTTTGAAATTCCTGAAATGAAAGTTTCTAAGTTAAAGAGCCTTTCTTTGGTAGTCATTGTAAACCCAGTATGCTTTGCCTGTCTCATTTTAATGATGTTCAGAACCGAAGATGAACTGTACAAATGTTTACTTTCTTGAATATTGCATAGGCCAGGTGGTCAGGTATTTGAATTTTGTCAAGATGTTAGGAAGGCATAAATGACTTAAAGAAACTAATGCTGTAAACTTGACTCTCAAGGAGATTTTTCTAGGCAAGCCAGTGTGTTTTCAGTTTATCCCTTTCTAAATAAATGGCAAGCAAAATATACAGGAAAGTCTTAAAATAGAACTACCTATGCCACAAAAAGTTGTAACTTTGAACTGAGTTCACAGCGTTGACTACCATATGAAATTGGGACCAAGCCTACACTTGTCAGTCTCCTGCTTAGAGCAGGGTCTGAGTCTGAAATAGAGCATTACCTCAGTGTTAGAATCTAAGCCTGGAATCTTGTTCAGGCTTCAGAACAACGGAAAATTATGTAAACTTCTTCTACCACCTCATCAGAGGCAGCAGGTAAATTCTGGAACCTGCTTTTTGTCCACTTTGCCTTCTTTTGCCTCTGATAATTTCCTGACAAGAGGGCATGGGGTCCACAGGTGAGCCAGCTTCACAGGTGTAGAACAGAAATCAGCATGCGGTCCCACAACCATTGAACCATGCAACCAGAAGACCATGAACTTAATCTCATTTTTCACCAAACTGGCTCCTCCACCTTGAGTTAGGGGAATGTTCTGGCATCACAGGCCTTTCCCTATGTAGAACAGATTCACCCTTCTAATTAGTTAAAGTTGTCTAAGCACATAGCCTCAACCAATTTGGAAAGAAATACAGAGACAGAATTCCCAGGCCCTCAACCAAGTGTACCCAGACACCATTCCCTCCACCCTCAGGCTCCTGCCTTAGAACTGAAGAGTGATACAGAGAATGCATGTCGTCAGCGTAGAGCTCTGTTTATGGGGTAAGTCAGAAAGTGCCCAGGCCAACATGGAGGCCCATCAGGGAGAATCTGTATAGCTTTATTTATTTAGCATCCAGGACCTTGCACATGGTAGGAAGATACTCGACCACTGAGCTACACCCCTACCCAGAATATTTCTTTGAGCCATTGGAAAGCCCTGGTAAATGATGTGTGACTGTGAATGAGCATGGAAGAAAATCTCATAAATATGAAATAACTGTATATCAAAAGCAGAGAAAACAAGAGTGGGCCTGGTGGCACGTGCCTGTAATCCCAGCTCTTGGGAGGATGAACACAGGTGAATCACTACAAGTTTGATTTATGTAGTGAAACCCTGTAAACCCTGTAGACCCTGTCCTAAAATACAAAAGAAAAAAAAAGTAAGAAAGAAAAAAAGCAGAAAAAATGAACATAATTGAAAACACAAATGAAGTAAACATGTAAGGATACTTTTCTAGAGGACAGGAGAAAATTTTCTACTGAAATTGCTTTACGCTGTCCAGGTTCGTAAAACATGTGACAGAATGCAACAAGGGCGGCCAGCAAAAAGAACAAGAAAGAAAGAAAAAATAACCATCCCTAGAAATTAAGAGAAATAAATAATGAAGTCATAGACCACAGGTGACTACAGAATGCAAATTAAACACTGAATGGAATTGAAATATACTGAGAAAAATGAAAACAGGCCTGAAGATCTTAGAACAATTGTGCAAAAAGCTGAGAAAGAGTAGGTGATTAAAAATACTTTTTCTCCTTTGGAAATTATGATAGCCCTTGCATCACAAAGTTGAGTCTGATTACATAGTAGACTATCCCTAGTACGTGACCCTTAAATACTCAGCAAATGCTGAAGTGATGAGCTGACAGAGATGGCATGGTAGTTTATGGAACAGAAAGTATGGGCCCAAGGTTGAGATCATTGGTGTGGCATAGCACAAAAATGAAAGAAGGGAAGATACCGTAAGTGGCTGGCATAGAAAGATGTTTTTTGGGGTATTTTTGTTTGTTTGTTTTTTTCTTGAGCTCAAGAAAGCTGGGGTACCACTTTTTGGGAAAGATAAATAGTGACAAACACCAAAACAGCCCAAAGAGTTACTGAATTATTGAACTTTGGGTCAGGGAGTACCACAGCCAGCCAGCAACGAAGAAGAAAGGCTATGTGAAGAAACTTCAGATCCCCAAGAACAGCACTGGTGTAAGGACCAGAAGGAGGAAATAGTAGGACCCCAAAGGACAGCCCTTACACTGGCTTACAGTAATTTGGTCTATTGGTTGCTCAATTTTATCTTTGAGAAAGGAGGAGAAAAGGAAAATGTTTAGGGCTTTCTTGTCTAACTGACATCCCAGAGCATTTGTGTGCCAGGGACCAGTACTGGTAACTTACTTTACTAAATGTCTGATTATTAGCCAAGGTAGCCAGTTAAGTCAGCTAGATTTTCCAAAGGTTAGTAGCAAAAGTCTATAAAACACAGAGGCAACCTCCGAGGCCCAGATATTTTGAAAGACTTGTTGCAGGTTACAACATAGTATATATTGCTGTGGTACCAGAAAACAGAACAAAGAAAATGATTGTTATAGATTTTCCCATAATTCCTTATACCAGACAACAATAAAATTGGCACCATTCCTAACAGTGGTCTTCTGTAAAAGCTTGCCTCTCAATGACTTATGACTTAGAATTTGGTCTCTTTTTACATCTTCACCATCAGCTCTTTTTCCCATCTTTATTTATAGTATGTAAACCTATAACAAACAGCCTCTAGTTAGAACTTAGAGTTTACTACTATACACAAGAGGTCTATTATTAGTGCGAAATGTGAAAAGCCAGGCCTAAGCGAATTAAAACTTGTAAACTAAAAAAGAAAAAGATGGAATTTTGACAAATCAAACAAACTATATAGTATTTCTGGTTCAGAAAGCCAAATATTCTGTACCAAACCACTCTGCCTTTGTTTGGAAAGATAACAAAAAAATTCATAACTGTAGACAAATACAGCCTACAAGATCAACAGACTAAGCACCTAAAACACCACTTTTACTAGAATCTCCTTGACAAAGATGTTTAAAGCAGCTATTGCTTTTTTAAAAAAAATAATTACACACTTGAAAGAAAGTCTCTGCAAAGACCAGGCATGGTGGCACTGAGGAAGCTGAAAACAGAAAGTCACCACGAGTCTGAGCTGTGTAGTGCAACCCTGTTTCAACCAAATACATTTTTTAAAAAAGCAGACAAATAGATACCATGATCACAAAAAAGAAATCTATACAAATAATAATATGATGAAATCTCAGTAAATATGGGTGGCGAACATCAGACCCATGGTTCATTCAATGAAAATGCAGAACAGTAATTAATCCTTGGTCTGTTAAAAACCAGCACAAAAATGGTTCACTGTTAGACAATCCATTACTAAGATAGATTACCTGTTCAAAGTGTTGTGAATCTGAGTTAATGGAGATTAATAGTTTCTACAATTTGGATGACACTGGAACGGCAGAATGAAAATAGATGTTAATACCAGTGTCTTATTCTACCCATGAGTACAGATCCAGAATGGGCTATAAATTATAAAATACGCAATCTCACAACTGCACTTCTGTCTCAAAATCCACCAAAATATCCAAACCACTAAGCCCCATCACAACAAGTATGTCACTGGTCACAGTGTCATAATTCCTGTTACACAAACCAGCTTCCTCTGTCATGCTACAGAGCCACTTTGGTTAGCATCTCATCATCTGAAAAGCCACAGTGTAAAATTGCAGTCAGTCACACTTTCTAGGTGAATGACCCATGAAAAACCCTTTGGCTTTGTCTCTTCATATTTAACACTGTGGAGCACTTACCCACCTTGTCCTGTGCCAGAAGCTCATCAGAATTACAGTCCTGAGGGGCCCGGCGGGATGGCTCAGTGGTCTAAAGCGCCTGCTTGGGGAAGCTTGGGCGGTTTCACGGACCACGGTTCAATCCTCGGCACCACATGCTGTGCCAGCCCTGCCCTCGGGGCGGGCTGAGTCGGCCATAAAAATGAGTCAATAAACAAAGGTTCTGAAACGAGAATAAAAATAATAAATTTTTAAAAATTAAAAAAAAAAAAAAGAATTACAGTCCTGAGCCCTTCCCTGGACCTCCTGGATCCTAACTTTCTAACAAGATCAGTGATCTATGTATTCACATTACAGTCTGAGCGTTGCTAAGATCACTCCAGTTTTAACCCCTGCACATTTCTGTCTAATAATTTTATTTAATAAAATTCTTACCATAAAAGAGAACCACAGGTTCCTTTCAATGACTGCTATAAAAGCATTTAACAAATTTCTAAGCCTGTTGCTGACTTTTTTTCTTTTCACAGTTGCAATTAATGCCTTTCTTGCTTGCTTGCTTGCTTTCTTTCTTTCTTTCTTTCTTTCTTTCTTTCTTTCTTTCTTTTTCTTTCTTTATTTCTTGGGTATCAAGGATTGAACTCAGGACCTTGCACTTGCCAGGCAGATTTTTATGCCACTAAGCTATCTCCCCAGCCCACAATGAAGTCTTAATTTATTTGAGATTGGCTTCTTTATGAGAGTGCATTCCCTAGCACAGTGTTGTAATTATACTCCTTCATGTTTCTTGTTTACACTTATGAATTTTTTGGCCAGTGTGAGTCACATCTTTACTATGTTGTTATTTATTTCTTACATAAGAAAATTTATCAATTTTATGATTGGCCACCTTGACGTCTTGGTTCTAATCATTTCCATTTGATCCTGTTACATCATGCTGCTTCTTAAAGTAATTGTAATTCCAAAAATCTTGGATTATATCAAAGAATAAATTTAGAGCAGCCTAAATAATGCAAATTATAAAATATCGAGGACCAGACTTTCCCTTCTGAGGAGAGGGACTTCGTATTTTTCCCTATCTATCTATTGCAATACCATGAAAAGCCCTGGTTATTGTATATGAACAAGACCATTAGGGAAACTCGGGACTCTGGAGGATACAGAATGAGTTCTGTGTTTTATTTTGGCCTCATATACCTCAGACTTGGTGCCAAAGAAGCTTGCTCCCAGAAATGCCAATGAGAATAAGACAAACAGAGCTTCAGCAAAGTTCTGCTCCCCAGCAAGACCAGAAATGGACAACCTAGAAATACAGAACAACTCATAGGTAGTCATTACCCTAGCCAAAGATCACAGACATAACTGGGTCCCCCTCCCCACTCACACAGGCTGATTAGGGACTTGGGCACCTGCTCCCCAGCCATGAAGCAGCAACATGGCAGCCCTGCACCCTGCAGGGGTGGGTGCACAGTCAGGACAGTCACACCGCCCCATGGTCATGAGGCCACCCCACTCACCACATGGAAGTTGTACGAAGGGTCCCTGTTGGTATCCACAGAGCTCTGGTGGACAGCTGGAATTCTACCCCACCCAGAAGTAAAGACTTGTCCACCTCTGGTATCACTGCAGCCATGAGGAAAACCTAGATTTTCACCTCCACCTCCAGGTAACAAGAGCAGGCCCCTTCGCTCACTGAAACTATGTCTGGGAAGGCCATCCTGAACCTGCAGGGTCAAGTCAGATCCAGCATCTCAAAGTGTTCACATTGCAGCTCCTTCATATGGACAACTGGGCATTTTATTCAAAGCAAACAGTTATCATGCCAAGAACCAAGAAAATCACAACTTCATTTTTAAAAAGTAATTTATATATAGATGCTAGCCCAAAGACCACAAAGATATTAGAATCTCCTTGACAAAGATGCTTAAAGCAGCTATTGCTTTTTAAAATAATTACCCATTTGAAAGAAAGGCTCTGCAAAGACATGAAAGATGTAAAGAAAAACTAAATACAATTTTAGAATTTAATAGGACAAAGACAGCCAAGCACTGGGTGGCACACACCTGTAATCCTGGCACTCTGGGAGGTTTAGGCAGAAAGACAAGGCCTGGTGAGTTCCTGTCTGAAAAGAAAAAGAATAAAGGTCTGAGCATACAGCTGAGTGCAGAGGCCCTGGGTTTGGTTCCTGGTACCACAAAGTAAAACACAGTGACAGGTATGGAAAAACTGGACAGTTCATTCATACCAGAATGGAGCGGGCAGAGGCGTGAATTTGGTAGAACTATAGAATTTGACAGATTTGGACACCCAAGAAAACAGTCTGAAAAAAAAAAAAAAAAAAAAAAAATGAACCAGAGCCACAGGGATCTATGGGCCTATAAAGATTTAACATGCATGTCCCCAAGGAGAGCAGAAAAGACAGTGCTTATAAAAATATCCGAGTAAAGAGTGGAAAAATCCCTCTGTATAACTAAAGACACAAACCTCCAGGTGAAGAAGCTAAGCAAATCCCAAGCAAGATAAACTGAGGACACTCCCACAAAGGCACATCACAGTCAGACCTCTGAAAGCAAAAGACAGACACCTTGAAAGCCATAGATAGAAAGGACAATTTGTTATCTGAAGGAGAAAGACAGCTCTGTGACAGAGGACTAAAGAACACACCTGTCAGAGATCTGTCCCATAGGAGGAAAAGGGGGGACTAAGGAAACTTGCCACAAGTAGGCCTGCCCTGGGAGAAAAGCCAGAGACTGTTCGCCTAACCAGGAACTAATAAATAAATTCAGGAGAGCCAGTCAGATAGCTCAGTGGCAAACACCAGGGTTCAATCCCCAGTCCTGGATGCCATGCTGGCCCTGCCCTAACAGCATGCTAAGCTGGCAACAGAGTCTGGGAATGGTGGCACATACCTGTAATCCCAGCACTGGGGAGGCTGAAAACAGAAGGATCACTACTACAATGATCTGAGTAGTGAGACCCTGTACCAAAAAAAAACCATCAGGAAGAAAAAAGCAACTAAAAATAGGAATAAATATATTTTTCATTTTCTTTTGTTTTTTTCCCCCACAGTGCACAAGCCCTGGGTTCAATCCTCAAATACCACAAAAGAAAAAGCAAAAATTATAATTTTATCTGTGGTTCTAAATGTAGGTATAATAAATATTTAAAGGAATTCTATTAGAGGGGATGTAAAGGTGTATAAAGGAAGAAAAGGTTTCTTTCTATACCTTTTTTTTTTAAGAATTTTTTATTTTTTTCTTGTTTCAGAACTTTTGTTTGTTTACTTATTTACTTTTATGGCTGGCTCAGCCTGCTCTAAGGGCAGGGCTGGCGCAGCATGTGGTGCCAGGGATCAAACTGCAATCCCTGCAACCACCTAAGCTTTCCTAAGCAGGTGCTTTAGACCACTGAGCGATCCTACTGGGCCCTTCTTTTTATACCTTACTGGAGAGTATGATTTTTCTACCCAGGAATTTGTATTTCCCTAAGCTAGATATATTGAAAATTAGAAAAAGCAGGTTAAAAGTTAGATCATTGAAAGTTAGTTTGGTGCACGCATGTAATCCCAGCACCCGGGAGGCTGAGGCAGGAGGATCAGTGTGAATTCGAGACCAGCCTGGGCTACAAAAGTGAGCTCAAGGCCAGCCTCAACTGCGTACTGAGACCCTGTCTCAAAAAGACAAAAAAAAAAAAAAAAAGTTACTGTCAGATTCCATCCAAAAAGACTGCACCCTTTTGTCATTTCTCAATCCCCCTCTTGCCCATCTGCCCATACTGTGCCCACTGCTGACAAGTTGGTAAGGCAATAACTTCCTCACAGTTACTCTAATGACTGTGGAAAGCTCTCACAAGCTTAGAGTAATCCTGAAGAATCCCTGTAGTTGTGTGGACTTTCGTGTTATAGGTCCCAGAACAACACAGTTCCAATTGCCTTCTCTTTTCAAAGGATCGCTCCTAGCTGTAGATCCCCTGTATCTTCTCATTTTAACATTGGGAACTGAATAACCGTCTTTGCACTGAGTTACATCCCAGCCCCAGCCCCCATTTAGAAGCAGATTCTTAGTAAGTCACTAAGCTGCCCAGCTGGGGTTTGAACTCGCAGTGTTCCTGTTTTAGCATCCTAGAGTGCTGGAATTACCAGTGTGTGCCACCATGTCCAGCTAATCACTTATTTTTATTTGAGTTTCTTTTTATAAAAAGCATTATCTGTCATTTCTAGGGGGTGTGAAATGAAAAGCCTGGAGCAAGTTCTTCCTTGATCATTTTGATTCTGTGAGGTTTTTTTTTATAATCACATTCATGTATGCATTCGTTGTTCATTCATTTGATACATGGTCTTGTTACATGGCTCATACTAATCATGATCCTCTTGCCTCAGCCTCCCCAGCACTGGGATTATAGACATATGCCACCACATGTGGTTTCAGTGGCCAGCGCAGCGTATCCAGGTTTCCAGGGCCAGCATGACAGTAGCAGGAATTGAACCTAGGTCCTTGCACTTGCTGGCAAGGCACTTAGACTGCTGAGCTGTCTCCCCAGCCCTCCATGCTATTTTTTATGAATCATTACAAAGATGCATATTGTTTTTTAAAAATAATAAAACTGTATTTTATTATTGAATGAGTGAGGTAGGTTAATATATACAGGCATGAAAAGAAATTTACAAAAGTAATGCAATGTTTGCATTTTCCCTCTAGGGAATTCAGTTCTAATTTTAAAAAGCAAGGTCAAGCCAGACACGGTGGCACATGCCTGTAATCCCAGCACTTGGGAGGCTGAGGCAGGAGGATCAGTGCGAGTTTGAGACCAGCCTGAACTGCATTGCGAGACCCTGTCTCAAAAAGACAATAAATGAATAAATAAACAAACAAATAAATAAATAACAAAAGGTCAGTGAATTAGGGTTTGTGTCCAAGATGTGCTTCAACAAAAAGATGCTCATCCTTTTAAAGATATTAGCTGGGTCACAAGTATTAGCACAACATTTTCCTTTCCACTCTGGGCCACTGTAGACCACTTCTTGGTCTAAAGATAACCAGGCAGTCATTATCTTCCATTATTTGTGTTGTTAATAGATACCACTACATCCTTAGTACTTTGTGTGTACTTGGGGAAATTCTGTTTCATTATAACTTTTTGATAGGCAAAGCAAACTTTTATGCAAAAGGGCCAGCCAAATAGCTCAGTGGATTAAAGTGCCTACTTAGGCAGACACAGGGCCTGGGTTCAATCCCTGGCAGGCCATGCAGGCCCCACCCCTGGGCTGCACTTAGACTGAGCATGGTAGCTCATGCATGTAATCCCACTGCTTGGGAGGCTCAAAACAGGAGGATCACTACAGATCTGATCTGATCTGTGTAGTGAGACCCTGTAGACCCTTGTACTGAACACATAATAAATCAGTCAATCAAACAAACAAACTTTCATGCCAGAAACCAGGTACCTAAGGAGTTGCTTCTTCTACCTTGGGTGAGGACTCAGCAACAAGCTGGCATGAGTTCTGCCAATTAATGTCCAGCTGAAGAGATAAAGCAGAGATGTGGAGGGGAGAGCCCCTGAAGTCCCCGTCCAGTGCCTCCTGCGATGTGCTCCATGGTTGCACTTTGTAAATCAGCTGTGCTCATCAGTAATTTTGTCACCTGTCTTTTCCTTAGGCTGTTTGGAAAGGATACAAACAAAAAAAGGCATATCTGCAAAGGCGACAAACATTTGCTGATAATGTTGATTCTATTGTGAAGGTGAGTATCCTTCCCTACTATATCAAGTGCTTTAGCTTTTCCCCTCATTCTGCCTTGATTCTGAAAGACAGAGTAATGGCAGTGGTATGTGTGAGTTTTTTTTTTTTTGGGGGGGGGTTGAAACTTTATTTATGTTATGGCCAGCTCAGCCTGCCCTGAGGGTGGAGCTGGTGCAGCATGTGGTGCCAGGGATCGAATCGAGGTCCCTGTTCTTGCCTAAGCAGGCACTTTAGACTGCTCAGGCATCTTGCCGGCCCCTGTGTGAGCTTTGAAGTCCATCCTGGGTTTGAATCCTGAGTCCACTACTCAGGAGATCACCTTCAAACCAGTCAACTGAGCCACTCTAACTGGCTTCCATCCTTCCTGTGCTTAAGAGAATCCAATGTGAAAGTGTTCTACAGCCAGTAGATGTTTAGAAACTAAATTAATTACTTCAACTCTTGGGGAACCCAACCCAAGCTCCTGTTAACGTGCCACACAGTAGCAAGAGGAGCTGTGTTCAGGCGTTAAGCTCCTCTAATCCAGCTTCCCACTCAGGCACATGGAGAAGTAAAGGCTGTGTGGTGAGCACGCTGCCAGAGAAAAAGGCCACAGGCTTGTGAAGATGAGCTTGTAGACAACTTGGAAATCAGAAGAGAATTAGAGCAATATGAGACAAACTGGTACCGAATGAGATACATGATCTAGATCCATTGCAAAGTAGCTTCTTAATAAAATACTGTGCCATGTTCACCATGGAACACAGGCTCATGCCCACAGAATTCTTGGTAGCAGTTGTTCCTCCTGAGACATCTTGGATGTTTTTCTACAGAAACCCAAAGGTTGCATTTAAAGGATATCTTAGACACCCCAGACTATTTTAATTTGACTCAATGACTTATTGCAACTTTTACCACATTCCTTACTGTCTTGGCTGTTATTTATTGAGATTAAAATGAAACAGTACAAAGCTACTTTCCTCCCAGCCTCTCTACTGTTGAGGTGGTGAGATGAATGGTAATATAAAGTGTTTTGGATCTCTCAAGGGAAAGCAGTAGCGGGCCTGCTATGGTAGTCCTGCCCCCAAAGCACCCTGAGATGGCAATTGAGACTGGCCTGGTGGCATGTGCCTATAGTCCCAGCTCTTGGGATGCTGTAAAGAAACAATCACTACAAGTCTGATCTACTAATGAGACCCTGAATACCCTTGTAGACCCTTCCCTAAAATAAAAAAAAAAAAAATAGAAGTGGGGAATGAAAGTCAGGCTTTAGATACTATTTAGCAGTCTACTAATTTCATAAAATAAGTTATATTTTAGAAAGAGTGCATATGATTCTAACAGTTGTTTGATGATTGACTTGATTTTAGATTCAATCTTGGTTCCGAATGGCAACAGCAAGAAAGAACTATCTTTCACGACTGCAGTATTTTAAAGATCATGTAAGAAAAATGCATGTGGATTTCTTTTTTTTTTTTTATTCTTGTTTAAGAACTTTTGTTTGTTTATTTATTTATTTTTATGGCCAGCTCAGCCCGCCGGGGATCCAACTGCGGTCCCTGAAGCCGCCTAAGCTTTCCCAAGCAGGGGCTTTAGACCACTGAGCCATCCTGCCAGGCCCCTGCATGTGGATTTCTATCTGGGCTGCAAATGAACTAAATGAATGTTTGTTGACTGTTAGCACTGAAGTATTATTATTATTATTATTATTATTATTATTATTATTATTATGTGGTGGAACTAACCACTTAAGAGAGCATAGATCTTAGAGCTTAATGTGATAACTAAGACATCACATGGAAACTAATACTTCAGCAATCAGAAATGGAAAGGAAACAGAGTGGTTCCTGACTCCTGAGAGAGGAGACTCTGGAAAAGTCATTCCAGGGTCACATGTCCAGCTTCCCTTACTGCTGACTGGTCACATCAAAGCCTGCAGGAGGAATTTTTATAGTCGTTAAAGAATTCCCATGGGACAAGCTGGGCACAGTAGTGCCTGCCTACAATCTCAGCACTTGGGAGGCTGAGGCAGGAGGATCAGTGCAAGTTTGAGACCAGCCTGGGTTACAAAAGTGAGCTCAAGGCCAGCCTGAACTGCATAGCGAGACCCTGTCTCAAAAAGACAAAAAGAGGAAAAAAAAAAAAGGAATAAACCCATGAGGACATAGTTTGTGTCATATAAGTCCTGCACTGCAACTCTTTTCTCATCTTAGATCTATTTAAACAGACCATTTTTAGGCTTGTTTCATACTTAGAGCTAATTTATGTGATTCCCTTCAAAAGGGAGAGAGAGAGAGAAAGAGAGAGCAGAGAGAGAGAGAAATATGTGTTGGACACACTACCTGTAAATAGCCTCAGATCTTAAATGTCAGTTCTTTCAAGTTCTAAATAATAGGGTAGTGTGGTTGATGGGAACTCTGTGGAAGCATGACTTTCTCAATATTTTGCAGAAAAATGAAATTGTGAAAATACAGTCTCACCTCAGAGCAAGCAAAGCCAGAGATGACTACAGAACTCTGGGTAAGCAGGCACATTCAACATCAGCCCAGTTCCTTCCTAACCAAAGACAATTTCTTTGCACTGTAGCCTTCAGGAGCTGCTCTAGGTACAGAGGGTGGCATCACTGTTCTGGTCATTGCTGGCTCTGGTTCTAAACTGGTGCTCCCAGGAGTACTGGTGGCACCTACAAGCTTCCTGCTGTCAGTGGCATGGACAAGAAGGAGGGCTTTCATTTCCTCTTCCAAAAGGGCTGGCACTGGCACTGGCACTGGCACTGGCACAGATGCTCCTATGTTATGTTAAATTTGAAATAGAGTGGGCAATCTAATGTAAGAGTTAGCCAGAATAGATGTCTACATTTCAATCATTTGTCATATGTGTCTACTCCTTTTGAAGATGAAACATATTCACCTAAGAAATTTTAGAAATGAGAATAAAAAAGGAAGAAACCACTCAATGACAACTGCATAATCCAAGGTCACCTCTCATAAAGCTCATCAGAGGTGGATAATAGCAACAGATGATGCTAGCTTTGGTTGTTCTTGCTGACTTCATGCTGTGCTTGTTTGCCTTGTTGGCTTAACTCTTCCTACTCTCTGAGCATCAGCACATCTTAGGACCAAGAGAGAAGCCTGAGGAGAAACAACCAGGACCCTGAGTAGAGAGAAAATGGGCACTGAGGGTGCCCAAGCTGGACTAGGCTCTTTCAAATCACACTTTAAAAATTTTTATTTTTATAAGTCCATGTTTAATGATTGCATTCCTGGTGGGGAGCTAGTCCATGTGATACAGAAAGAAAAAAACTGATCTCAGATGGATGACCTTCAAATGATACAGGGAAAAGTGATCTCTCAACCTGAAAAGTACCTGGGATGAGTTCGTGTTCTCTAAATCCAAAGAATGAATTTTAAAAACAAACAGAGGTTATGAGCAAAATGCATTTATTGAAGGAAAGAAAGCTCTTGTCTGAGAGAGAGACAGGAAGGGAGGTCCCAAGTGGGTGGCCCCCAGGAAGCTTTCTCTTCCAGGGACTTCTCTAGAGGAAATCCATGTAGTGGGGTGAGTCTAAGGTGGTAGAGAACATGGGTCTTAGGTGAGTATGGGGTGGGACAAAATCAACCAATGAGATTACAAGCACCATTGCTCAGGTAAAATTGATTAAATCCAGTACCAAATGGGGAAGCGAGTCACGTAGCAAGTGGGCAAGAATACCGAACAAGGTCTGTTCCTGTTGGGGGTTGGGTTAGTGATTCAATGAGGCTCTTTCAAGGTGATTGATACCTACTTAGAATATCAATCCCTGATGCCCATACCTAGGGAAGTATGTAGCTATATTTGTTTACTCTCGTAAACATCTCTTGTCTTGAGATTTGGCCCACAGCGAAGGAATATCTGTTTATAGTTATGAAGTCATCTTGTCTTCCATGTTGTCCTTAAGGGCTTGGCCCTGTCTAACTGCCTATATTATTTCTGTCTAATTCAGCTGCCTATGACATGTGGACATGCCATATCTTGCTTCCTTTTAAGACCCTTTCCTCCCTCCTCTCCCATGAATACTGGATCTAAGCATTCACCTTGAAGCATCTAGACAATTTATTTTTACAGTTTAGCTAAAGTCATTCTCACTAAGCATGTTAAAAAATACATTTTTAGGGGCCCGGCAGGATGGCTCAGTGGTCTAAAGCGCCTGCTTGGGAAAGCTTGGGTGGCTTCAGGGACCACGGTTCGATCCCTGGCACCACATGCTGTGCCAGCCCTGCCCTCCGGGCGGGCTGAGCCAGCCATAAAAATGAGTGAATGAACATATAAAGATTCTGAAGCCGGGCGTGGTGGCTCACGCCTGTAATCCCAGCACTCAGGAGGCTGAGGCAGGAGGATCGGTGTGAGTTCGAGACCAGCCTGGGCTACAAAAGTGAGCTCAAGGCCAGCCTGAACTGCATAGCGAGACCCTGTCTGAAAAAAAAAAAAAAAAAAAAAAAAAAAAAAAAAAAAAAAAAAAAAAAAAAAAAAAAGATTCTGAAACAAGAAAAAACTAAATAAAGTAAAAAATTCTTTTAAAAAAATACATTTTTAAAGGACCAGGGAGATAGCTCAGTGGTATAAGTGTCTGCCTGGCAAGCACAAGGTCCTGAGTTCAATCTCTATACGGAAAAAATTTTAAAAATCCATATTTTAAAGGAGTTGCTGTTCAAATAGCTCAGCAGATTAAAGTGCCTGCAAGTAGGCGCAGGGGTCAGGCATTTGATCCCCAGGCCTGCCGTGCAGGGCTCGCTGAGATGGCCATTGAGACAGGACATGGTGGCATGGCCTGTAATACCAGGCAACCCTTGGAATTATCTGAGATTATTCCTCTTGGTGGCTGAGGCTGCCCCTAGTTTCTCAGCCGCCTCGCTTGGTCTATCACAAAAGGATAAGGATCAAGTTTAAATTTTTAATGTCACTTCTGCCAAATACAAGCATTCACTTCATCCTGGAGCTGATCCTGTTTGGCCTTTGTAGTCATTCAGTGACCTTTTTGAATTTACTTTTCACCCAGTTATGGCTCCTCCTGAAGCTGCTTTTTGCTTCCTGAAGCAAGAACATAAACCTCTTGTCTGGCTCGGCCACAGAGGATTAAGGGTGAGATCACTTGCATTAACTTCTTTCTCAGGTTCCTCATGGTGACATCTTTTTTTTTTTTTTTTTTTTGATTTTTGAGACAGGGTCTCACTGTGCAGTTCAGGCTGGCTTTGAGCTCACTTTTGTAGCCCAGGCTGAGTCTTGAACTCACAACGATCCTCCTGCCTCAGCCTCCCAAGTGCTGGGATTACAGGCGTGAGCCACCACGCCCGGCCCTCATGGTGACATCTTGCCTGTGCATGGGTCCCATGCACAGTGACAAAAATGGCTGATTTCTGTCAGCCATTTATCTTGTCTTGAGTGTTAAGACAAATAACATTCTAAATGAGTGTTAGATAACTAGAAAATACTTGGGCCAAGCATGATGAGTTTTGTATACTTGTTTTTATGGTTGACTTTCTTATCCAGGCTTTACATGGTGAAGAATGATTTGTTCCACTGGCCACATACTTTTATTGGCCTTTTTTTTTCTGGTGATACCTTACAGACCTATCTGCTTTCCTGTTGATAAGAATTCCAAGCTTTCCTGATTAAAGCATGTCTATTCTTGCTGCAGTTGGCTCTGAAAACCCACCCTTAACAGTAATCCGCAAATTTGTTTATCTACTGGACCAAAGTGACCTGGATTTCCAGGAGGATCTGGAGGTAGCACGCCTGAGGGAGGAAGTGGTGACCAAGATTAGGGCCAACCAGCAGCTGGAGAAAGACCTGAACCTGATGGACATCAAGATTGGGCTCCTGGTGAAGAACAGGATCACGCTAGAGGTCAGTGGGCTTGTGAGCTGGCGAGGACCCAGGAGTGGGAAGTACACACATTTGTAGGTAATGTGTGATCAGCACATACAGTGAACTCATTTGTGTGTGTGTGTGTGGGACCAGGGTTCGAATTCACAACCTTGCACTTGCCAGGCAGGTGCTTGTGCCACAGAGCTATCTCCCTAGCCCTGTGAACTTATTTTTTATAATAATAAAGGCACATCAGTCCCCTCAAAATATTCTCTCACTTTGAACACATCCCATAGCTTACAAAGTCTTTTTTTTCCTGGATGTCTTTAGCTACATTGTCATAGCCACCTTGATGTCCTGATTCGATTCAAAACATTTACCTCTCATGGTCATTTTGATTTGAGAGAAGAGCCAGGCTCTCGTGGTGTTAGATCTGGTGAGCAAGGTGGCTGTGAGCTCTCATCACCCTGTTTTGGCAAGCCTGCCTTTCTATCAGATGGCACTCAGCTGTAGCATTCAGTATGCTTTCCATCACACCTCATGAAGACATCTGTGAAAGAGGACTTCCAGAACTGCTTCAGAAAGTGGAAAGAGTGGGCCAGGGAGACAGCTCAGTGGAATAAGTGCTTGCCTGGCAACCACAAGGTCCTTAGCTTAATCACTGGTACCACAATTGAGGGGCTGGCAAGATAGCTCAGTGGTCTAAAGGGTCTGTTTAGCACAACCACAGGGACCACGGTTCGATCCCTAGCACCACATGCTGCGGCTGCCCCACCCCCAGGGCAGGCTGAGCCATATATATATAATCATATATAATATATGATTTAAAGCACTTAAACACCAGGCCTGGCAAGATAACCCAGCGGACTGAGTGCCTGCTTTGGCAGGGACCAGTGTTCAATCCATGCCACACCAACCCCACGCCCAAGCACACTCAGCCAGAGACTGAATCCAGGTGTGGTGTAATCCCAGCGCTGCAGAGGCTGAAAACAGAAGGATCACTCTGAGTCCCAGCTGCACAGTGAGACCGTGTACCCAATACATAAAATGAAAAAAAAAAAAAAAAAAGTAGAAAGAATGAAGGGATTAAAAATGTTCAAAAAGATGGAGAGGATAGTATTTTGAGGGGGATTAATCATGTATCTTTTGTGGTAATAATTCAATATTCACTGTATATTTGGATAACACCTCCTCAGCTGTCAAAATACCTCAGTCTAAAGTTGGACCAATTTATTAAAAAAAAAAAAAAATAGATAGCTCAGTGGATTAAACACCTGCTTTGGAGGCCAATGCTCAAACCCCAGGGTGTGTCAGCCAGTGATGAAGTCCAGGTGGCGCTACACTGGGAAGGCTGAAAACAGGAGGATCACTGTGGGTCTAAGCTGCATGTCTGAGCTCTGTAGTGAGACCCTGTACCAAATACAGGAAGAAAAAGAAATAGATTACACTTCCTAAACTCATGATGCTTTGGTCCATCCAAACCCATTTAGATTGTAGAATAAGTTCATTTATCATTTTGAACACAAGTTAATGAGTGACCCTTAGAGCTGCAAAAGTATATGTCTCTAATATACTTATTATGTGTTGTCTAAGGCTTCTTTACTATTCTGAAATGAATTTATTTTTAATAAATAAATTATGTATAAGCCAGGCGTGGTAGCGCACGCCTGTAATCCTAGCACTCGGGAGGCTGAGGCAGGAGGATTGGTGCGAGTTCGAGACCAGCTTGGGCTACAAAAGTGAGCTCAGGACCAGCCTCAACCGCATATCGAGACCCTGTCTCAAAAAGACAAAAAATAAATAAATAAATAAATAAATAAATAAAGTATAAATGTACCTTCCTAAGAAAAAATACATCTATATAAATATAAAAGAGAAATAAAGTGATTTATAATAGAAAACATGTTTTAATATGAAGGTATGTAAGTGTGGTAATATTTTTAACAGACATTGCCTTAACATGCTCACTATATAATGCATACATTATACATCTACTCCATAAATGTATACCAGGACTCCAAGCCTGAGTGGTTGGGACTCCCCAGAGTCACCCCAGACTGTAGGCTCTGCACAGGTTGTGACCTGCGTGGGAGGGCTGGCACAGGCAGATGCCTTTGCAAAAGGAAGAGCAGCTCGCCTAAGGTTCAGAGTTATCCAAGCATGCTGTGGCCTGCATGACACACAGATGCAGTCCTAGAAAAAGCCAGTGTATATTAAGTTTTACGTAAAAAAAGCTCTCTGGTGCATTTGTGTAAAGCAATTAGATTCTGTTCTTGGGTAATGCAGTCTTGACCTACATGAGTGAATTCACAAGCCCTGCTGTGCAGGATGGGAGAGCTACTCAGACCACCCACCAAGTTACTGGACAGCAGAGCCCTCCCACCCTACCCCACCCCACCCCACCCACTGGAAACCACAGGGACCTCTGACAAAGATATTTGAAGTCACTCCTACATTTTCCAAAATGTCCTACAGAGCAGCACCATATCCACTAATGGTAACTAAAGAAATGGTTACCAGGGTTCCCTATGTCAGTGAAAATTGCTGGTGACTGAGCTCTGTAAAGCAAACACAAAGTGACATTCAGACATGCGTCACAGAGCAGATGTCTAGGGTAAGGCCTCTCTCTGCATTCCTATTGCTTTACAATTCTCCGTGCTGTATTTCAGAAAAGGGATCGGTCGAGGAGGCTTCAGCAAGGCCGAGCAGGTCAGGGGTGAAAAAGCCAGGGCCAGTGTCCTGTGTGTAGGTTGGGGCAGGTGTCAGATGAGCAGCCCAGGCCCTGGTGCATAGGCAGGTGAAGGCCCTACCCAAGTCCTCAGGCCCCGTGAGAGTCCAGAGAGAGGGTTGCAAAGAAAGTAAGGGACACAGAGTGGTTTGTACAATAGAGTATGATTGTGTTTTCTACATATTGGACAATAAAACTACTATTTATTCTCAATTCCTTTCTTAATCTTACTGGAAGAAAAATACTTTTTTTAAAAAAATGTGTATTTAGGCTGAGGCACGAGGATCGGTGCGAGTTCGAGACCAGCCTGGGCTATGAAAGTGAGCTCAAGGCCAGCCTCAACTGCATAGCGAGACCCTGTCTCAAAAAGACAAAAAAAAAAAAAAATGTGTATTTGTGTTATATGGTGCAGAGGAGAGTGCTTTTGAAGTGTAATATATTCCAGAAAGTCCTCTGGAGAACGCCTTTCACGGTCTTGCACTGCTGCTCTGTTTAGTCCCCATCGAGTTGTAAACAGGAAATAGCTTGCCCTTTTAAGATGAAAACTTAGTTCCATATCAGTAAATAGTTTAAATACTATGTATCTTATGGAAGTGCAAGCAGAGCAGATTTCCAAATAGTTGTGAAAACTTGGAAGTTTTATTTTGTTTTTTAAAAAGGCATTTACTGCTGGATATAAGGTCCCTAGAAGAATGAGACAGGAGGGCTTGCAACCTACCCTAGGCAAGTTAGCCCTGTCTCAAAGCAATTGTTTGTATCAATTTAAATATTTTTATTCAAAACATTGCATTTCTATCTATAATGTAGTGCTTAACGTGCAATGATATGTTTCCCTGTGTACATGTTCCATTATTCAAGTATTGAGAATGCCCAATACTTTACTTTATTTTTTTATTACTTTTAATAAGAAATATCAATACGATAGTTTCACAACACATTGGTAGTACATTCACAATGGTTGATGCATTGCATATTGTCTTCATAATAGTAATACAGAGCACAGGGTGTGGACATGATACATTTTCTAATTGATACTGGTAAGGAAAGAAAAAAATTTCTTCTCTATGAACTGAGAGGAAGTAGATGTATACATAGTCCAATTGGCAGCTCATCTTTAATAACTGCTACAGAATTTTTTTTTCCTCCTGCCTTGGGTGCTCCCCCATCCCTCACCTCCCACACCCCCCAGTTCCACCCCCACCCAACTGTTGGGATTACAGGAATGTGTCCCCACACAGGGCTTCTAGGTAACCAAGATGGAGCTTTATTTGTCACAATCTCATTACAAAGTTAACTTCTCTACCCCAGAGCCATACTTGTCTGCCATTTAAAATGCAATATATTAGAAAGCTTTGTAAATGAGGGATGTGGGTAGAGGGAATGGTGTGAACTGGGAGAGAAAAAGAATCAAGGTGTTGTCCCTTTATCTAAAGGACTAAACCTTTCTGCGTTTTTTTTTTTTTTTTTTTTTTTTATCTGTTAGCTGTGCTTATTGACTGCCACAGAATTTGCTGCAAATTTAGGTCCTTCAATTTTATGATGTGGAAGAATCAAAGCACATAGCTCGATGTGAATGTACTGTGTTCTATCCCTAGCACTAAAAAAAAAAAAATCATTTGCTATTAATTAATAGAATTGGGAGGCAAAGTTTTTTTTTTTTTTTTTTTTTTTTTTTTTTTTTTTTTTTTTTTTTTTTTTTTTTTTTTTTTTTTTTTTTTTTTTTTTTTTTTTTTTCTGGTGGGACCAGAGTTTGAACTCATGACCTTGCACTTGCCAGGCAGGCACTTGTGCCACAGAGCTATCTCCCCAGCCCCTATAGTAGCCATTTTTTAAAGGTAAAGACAAGAATTGAAGCTTCTGTAATTATTGCAAAAGTGGGAAACAGTCTTAAGTATTAAAACACTAAATGGAGAGCTAAAGAATTAGTTTAATATGTACATTTTAGCCACAAAAAGTGTTTTTTGTGTTTTTTTTAAAGAGTACAAATTAGAATTTAAAAAAATTACAAGTTATACATTCTCACTTAACAAAGGAATATAAATTTCACAGTATTTGTTGTAATATGTGGTGCTGTCTTCCAAACCAGTTATTCATATTACCAGATATGTGCATGTAAAATTGGAAGAAGAAATGTATAAGAAATCAAAAAGATAAAAAGGACAGGGAGCCGGGCGTGGTGGCTCACACCTGTAATCCCAGCACTCAGGAGGCTGAGGCAGGAGGATCCGTGCGAGTTCGAGGCCAGCCTGGGCTACAAAAGTGAGCTCAAGGCCAGCCTGAACTGCATAGCGAGACCTTGCCTCAAAAAGACAAAAAAAAAAAAAAAAAAGGATAGGGGCTGGGGAGATAGCTCAGTAGAATAAGTGTTTGCCTGTCAAGCTCAAGGGCCTGAGTTCAATCCCTGGTCCCACAAAAAGAGAGAGAGACAGAG
>PVJA010014669.1:0-46951 GCA_004027025.1 Myocastor coypus | reverse complement strand
TTCTTGTTCTTCTTCTTGTTCTTGTTCTTGTTCTTCTTGTTCTTGTTCTTGTTCTTCTTATTGTTGTTGTTCTTCTTGTTCTTGTTCTTGTTCTTCTCGTTCTTGTTCTTGTTCTTCTTGTTCTTGTTCTTGTTCTTCTTCTTGTTCTTGTTCTTGTTCTTCTTGTTCTTGCTCTTGTTCTTCTTCTTGTTCTTGTTCTTGTTCTTGTTCTTGTTCTTCTTCTTGTTCTTCTTCTTCTTCTTGTTCTTCTTCTTCTTCTTATTGTTGTTGTTCTTCTTGTTCTCGTTCTTGTTCTTCTTCTTATTGTTGTTGTTCTTCTTGTTCTCGTTCTTGTTCTTCTTCTTGTTCTTCTTCTTCTTCTTGTTGTTCTTCTTGTTCTTGTTCTTCTTGTTCTTGTTCTTGTTGTTGTTGTTGTTGTTGTTGTTGTTGTTGTTGTTCTTCTTCTTCTTCTTCTTCTTCTTCTTCTTGTTCTTCTTGTTCTTCTTGTTCTTCTTCTTGTTCTTCTTCTTCTTGTTGTTGTTGTTCTTCTTCTTCTTCTTCTTCCTCTCTCTCTCTCTCTCTCTCTCTCTCTCTCTCTCACTCACACTCTCATTCATGCATTCTACATCAGAGCCCACATCATCGTCTTCCTTCAGTGGATAACTGAACTTGTTTCTCAGTTGGTCCATATCAGGCTCTTGTAAGCCAGAGCAAGGGCTCCCAATCACAAGCTTCCTTCTCCATGTGCCACAAATCTGCTCTCTCCTAAATCTTGCTTGTCACATCACCTGCTTCATATACTTCATATCTAATTCTATTTCTTCCTCCAAAACACAGATCAAATGCTACCTATTATATTAAATTGCTTATTGCTTTTATAGCTTTTTTTTCTCACTACTAATGATTGAACTCAAGCCCTTGTAGTTGCCAGGCAAACACTTATTCTACTGAGTTTTCTCCCTGGCCAAATTACTTGAGCATTACTCAATGCTCAAAATGCAGTGTTTTATTGGAATTCTCATGGTTCATTTTTGGTACACAACTTCCCATTAATTTCTGTGTTAATACTTTCAAATTAGAAGAATAACACAAACTGATGTCAAACACTGGAGCAATACATAGAGACACATATCAAAATAGACTACTTTCCCCCTTCCGTTATCTCACTTCTGGATTACATAATGTAAACATTATTAACAATTTCTCAAATGAGAAATTGAGAAGCATGTTCTTCTAAGCATATTCTTCTAAGCATATGCTTTTTGACTTTGCTATTTATAGTGTTTGCCTGGCTAAATGCTTAAAAATGATTGCTTCCTGCTATTTCTGATACAATGTTAACATCTATAAACTACTCATAATGTCTGGACAGACAGCTCAGTAGAATAAAGCTCCTGCTTAGGCAGAGCGCAGCGGCCAGGATTCAATCCCTGCAGTGCTGTTCTAGCCGCACACCCCAGGGCACACTGAGACATTTGCCTGAGACTGGTGTGGTGGCGTGTGCCTATAATTCCAGCACTTGGGAGGCTAAAAACATGAAAATCACCATGAGTCCGATCCATACAATGAGACCTTTTAGATCCTGTGCTAAATAAAATGATAATAATAAGTAAAACATAAACTGATCACAATATCTTACACATTTGAAGTACGCAATGATGCTGTAAAAATAGAAAAAATTTAAACAACAGAAGCTTTAAAGTGCTTCTGTCTGAATAATGTTTTAATTTTCATCTGGCTATATACTACACAACCCAGACAGAACTAAAGCATGGACATCCGTAAATTTATTTGTGTGCTCTCAGCAGCACCCAGCGTCATGCCAATATACATTTCCAGCTGATTTATAGCAACCATACCCATCTGCCTTTTTAAGAAACCATTTAAGTTTAAAAATTACAAGTATAGAGTTTTTGTCCTTGACCTTGCTACAGATATTACTGAAAAATCAAGCTAATAACCCTCCAAACTCTCATAAATTACCTCATCCCTACAGCTTACATCACCCTGCCTCTTCCTTGACAGCTGAATTAATTTTACGAAGTCCTATGGAGTCATCCTGAACCATTCATTATCTCAGGGGTGTAGCGGAGCCCTATATAGGGCTTTGCCAACTCGTCCTTTTAATTGTGTCCTAATGATGAATTGGCCTGGAGTGATTCTGTGTTCTTCTCCTGTCCCCTCACTGACTTCTTTTTCCCTTGCGGGCCAGCACCCCCTCCTCCAAGGTCCTGATTGAAATTCACAGCAACAGAAAAGCAACAAAACCTCATGCAGGATTATGGCACTCACATAAAACCAGGCTTTCCTTCTGAAAAAAAAATATGCTGCTTTTATCACATACATTACCATCTCACTCTGGTTGTACGCATGTGGGTGTACCGGTGGGACTACACAGATGATTCCACTCCCAAATACAAAATACAAACTGGCTACTAACTTCAGCACTTCCTGTCCCACACAGCACCTTGGCCTGATCATGAACCTCTATTTTGCCCTTAGGTTCCCATGCCTTTTGCCATTATTTATTTATTTATTTAGGGAAGAGTCTACAGGGTGTTCGAGGTCTCACTACTACATTGGACTCCTAGTGATCCGCCTCTTTATAGCCACCCGAGAGCTGCAATTACAGGCATGCGCCACCACACCCAGTCTCAGTTGCCATCTCAGAGCACCCCAGGGTTGGAGCTGGCAGGGTAGGCCTGGGGTTGAAACTCTGGCCCCTGTGCCTGCTTGCAGGTGCTTTAGTCTGTTGAGCTATTTGGCCAGGTTTTGCCTCTATGATATAGCTGAAGTTTCGGACACTTTTTAACCAGTCAGCTTGTCATCCAACATCCAGTCAGGAAATGAAACCATAGTAGATATTCCAACAGGCAGTACTCCAGGACTGGTCACGTGGGTGGTGGAGGAAGGAAGGAGCACAAATAAGATGTGAAATAGCACAAAGAGGAGTGTAGCAGCGGGAGCTCCCACACATACTGTAATAAATCTACATGACTTCTCCCATTCTTAGAAGAGAAACAAAATAAAGAATTTCTCTTCTGGGGCCCTGAATCTTCTTAAACACATCACTGTGGGCAATTTCCTCTGTCTCCATTTTATGAAGTGTGCCTGTCTGCATGACAGCCAGAGTTCTTCAGGGATGTGGCACTGTTTAACTAAGTTTTTGTTCCTAGATTCTGGCTAAAAAACTATATATATATATATATATATATATATATATATATATATATATATATATTGTCTTTTTGAGACAAGGTCTCACTATGCAATTCAGGCTGGCCTTGTGCTGGGATTACAGGTGTGCCCCACCACGCCTGGCTAAAAAAACAATAATTTAATCTATGTTAAAGTAAATACTTGCCAAGAATTAGGAATCAGTGCATATTCATCTTTTTCTCTTTTCTACTTTTTAATGTGTTTGGTACAGGGTCCCACTATGCAGCTCAGACTCATAGTTATCCTCTTGTTTTCAGCCTCCCCAATGCTGGGATTATAGGCATACACCACCAGCCTGGTCTCAGTGGCTGACTCAGCATGCCTGAGGGGAAGGCCTGAATAGCATGTGGTGTGAGGGATCGAACCCCCATCCCTGAACTTGCCTAAGCAGGTGCTTAGTCCACTGAGCTATCTTGCAGGCTGTGACTTTCATCTTTTTAATATGCTCAAGTATAATGGAGTTTTGTGTTTCAACTAAGGTACAGAAGAAGCTTTAAAATGACATCTCGAGTTCCCTAGAAAGATGGAAGAAGAACAAATAGTGAGCATCTAGATAGCCTTTGTCACCTTCTCCACCTATGACTACAAGCCCCAACACAGGGGTCATGCACTACAGTGACATTCACCATGAACCCTACTTTTATGCACATCCCTTGGTAACATAGCTACCCACAATGTTTGAAGGCTAACAACATAGAAAAAGTATCATATCTCCATCACTCAGATGGACCTTCACAGATATGGTTTGAATGGGGAATATATAGCTTCAGAATGAGATTTAGCCATCTATTTACAAATAACATGAACAATATGCCATTTGTATTTTCCCTCTACACGTAGGTAAGGAGAAGGCTATCACAGTGAAAAAGCATTATAATCAGCTTGAACTGTATAATTTTTAGGACATTTTATCCAGTAATCTATTTCATAGGAATCAGTGATTTCTTATGCATAAATTCTCATGTCTCTTACTTGCCATTAATGGTATACATAAAATAGAATTCTCTATATTCTCACATCTAATAGTGAATGAAGGAATGTGTTAATATCAGCCAATTCTATACAAATAGTTCTTTTTTTTTCCTTTTTTTTAGATGAGATGTGGCTTTTGTACAAGGGCAATGGTGATGATAGACTCAGGGTACAATCTGCAGTCAGAACAAAGGCAGCCAGAGAGTCCTCATTAAGACTTGAAGAAAATCAAGAACTACAGAGTTGATGAACAGAGGAGAGAAGAAAATTTGAGCCTGATTTTAGGGCAATAAACACTCAACATGATCACAGACTGCCTAGACCAGAACAGAAGGAAGGTCAAAAAGCTGGACTCCTGAAGTTTTCTTTCTTTTATATTTCCATGAGCTTGCTTTTCTAATCTTCTTCTTTGTTCGTGGAAATTGCATCTTCCAATTGCTCAGGCCCAAACACTAGCTGCAGCCTCCACGTGTCCCGCGCCTCAGCACACCCTGTTGTCAGTGCCTTCAGAATGCATCTAAGGGTCTCAGCACTGTGAATTCTATGATTGCCAGTCTACCTTACCTAGTAAAATGACCCCCTACGCAGTCTCTCAGAGATGAGGCTGTGTCAGTCCTCCGCACTACAGTTGAGCTTTCCCTTCCAAAACACTTCTCCACTCACAGATGCCTGCAGAATGACCCTCATGCATCCGTCTATGGTCGCTTGTTGCATGCAGACCCTTCGCCTTTCAGATCCTGAGACTTGGCCTCACCTGTGCTCCCTTGTGCTCTCTCACTCTGCTCTTCCACTCTGATGTTCTTGACTTTTGTCAACTCGTACTGAGGAATCCATGGCTGCCTCTCTTCAGACTGTACATCTCCTTCACTTTTCTGTATCATAATTCTCTGCTTTACTTTTCCTTGAGAGTTCTTAATCACTTCTAGTTTATAAATGCTTAACTCTTTAATTCTTAGCCTCTCTCCAGAGCAATAAAATTCCCAGAAGAACAGGAACTTCCATCCATCTTTGTGTACTGTGTTCTAAATGCTTAGAATACTGCCTGAAAATAAATCCTGATTGGTAATATTTTTCTGAAGTACTAGAAGGGTGTATCAAAGAAAATAATTGCCCATTTCGAAGGATTTCTGTGAACTTCAAATTAAATCAGTTTTAGTTTGCAAGCTATATAACTCACAAACTGTAACTTTCTAAAAGATGTCATCAGGGGAGAGAACATAGTGAAGCAATGAGTGTCAACAGCTCAGCTTCTCCAGGACAAAGTGACTAGAGTTTAGAAAACATGAGTTTGGAGAGGAACAGAAGTGCAAGGAGTCCACACAGGCACCATGAGGGGCCTGATGCAGGAGAGGAAAGTAGGGCCAAGTGATAAAGAAGAGGTGGACCCTGCCACAGGGAAGACACCACTGTGTAGCCTGTGGCAGCCAACTAACTGCCAGCCAGGAGGCACAGTGAAGCTCTCAGCTTCTCTCTGGTGGAGGACTGCATCAGGACCGTGAGAAGCTTATGCACATGAAAAGAGCAGAGGGAACTCGAGACACCGCTGCCTGAGTGATCCTCCAGAATCAACAGCTGGTGAGTGACTGTGACACAAAAACCTTGGGACATTCCTGAGCAGAAGACGCACCGCTGGAACATCATTGTGGCAAAGGGCTGTGCATTGGAACTTCAGTCTTGAAACAGCCCATCGGTGGCTTCACAAGACCTAGTTCAGAAAATTGTGGAAGGAAGGGCAGTCACAGGAGACAGCTCCCTGTTGTAAAGCAGACAAGGGTGGGTGTGGGGTCTCACTGAAAGGCAGGGACTGCTGAGTCCAGAATCAGTTCCTGCAATTAGAGGCCAACTTCTACTGGAGCCCTACAGGCACACACTGGCACTGCAAGCCTGCTGCCGAAGCGAGATCCTGAACAGGGCCTTGCTGTACATTATTTCTCCACACCAGCACTGGTGGATTCCCTGGTAACAGATCATTTTGTCTTTTCTGTAGGTGAAGTGATTGCAAATGACAACCCTGATTCAGTGGACAACTGCATGACAGAGACTGCCTGCTAAATCCACCATCACACCCAGAGAGAGAGAGAGAGATGGCAAAGTTTCTCACCCAATTGCTCATTTAAGGCTAGGTTCTGCAAGAACGCTTGCGACCTACCAGAAAGAGTTCTAGAGTCTGAATTAAAGTCAGGACTTTCACGGAAGGATCAGAGGAGTTATTGTCGTGTGAGCACCCAGATTCCCTGGCTAAGAGGCTACTTAGAAATCACATTTGCAGGGTCTCATTGGAATAGCTAATCAGCGTTCCCATTGATGATATTATTAGTTTGCGTTTTTTTATATGTTCCTTGAATTATTTAGTAATGTGAGGTCATCTTATGTACTTTGATGGCTTCTTCTTTTATGAGATTATCACTGCTGTCTATTAGTTCTTTCCTTAGTTATGGTTTTCTGGGTGTCCAGGTTTTGTCCTTTGTCTCAGCTGTTTATCTTATTTCATCTCAAGCCCTTGAAACAATATTAATATATTTCCTTATTTTTTTTCCAAACTGCACACACTTCCTCCTACTTTGTAAAATTTCCCTTACTTCTCTCCGTCACAGGCATGCCTACCCTCACTCTCACACTCCTCCAGCCTCCCTACCCTACGCCTTTGATCTGCTACATCTTACCCAACTTATTGCCTTCCTTATGGGTGATTTCTGATCACCACATGGCTTTTGTTCAGTCACAAAGTCAACTTTCTCTAACATCTTGCCCAGCAAAATCTGCTTTAGAAACCCTTAAATTCTACACTTTCAATTCAACTAAAAGCACCGCAATAAAATGATACTCATTAATCTCTCCTTCTCATCCGCTACTAGTCTCCTTCTCAGACTTTCTCTCAGAGACTACCACTACTCATCCTAACCCCTCCCGTTCCCTGCAGCCCACCTCAGCTACCTGACTTCAGAGAATAATAAACTTTCCTAGTGAGCTTAGAGAATCATCAGAGGAAGGAAGAGTTACTCCAAGGACTGTCACAGGGAAGAGCTGGAAGACCAAATCTGTGGACGCTGATGGGAATTGAAGCAATTTCTTCTGGAAAACATAGGGGTAGAGTTAGAATTATTTAAAGTAAATCACAGAAGTAGTAAACATATGAAGCTGAAAATGAGTCATGGGGACATGGTCATTTCTATATAAGACACAACCTCTTCATTTGGTTAATCTCCAAACTTCAGTAACTCTCCCAATTAAAAAGAGGAGCAGAAGAGAGGGGGCCACATATAATCAGTTAATAGATAGATAGATAGATAGATAGATAGATAGATAGATAATAGATAAATGAGAGATAGATATATGGATAGATGATAAATAGATAGATAGATAGATAGATAGATAGATAGATAGATATAGGAAAATAGGGAAATGATAAAATAGAACACTTATGGCACTCTTCCAGTATCCCAAGGCTGAGCAAGGGAAGAAGAAAGCAAATAAGAGGTAGCAAAAAATCTTGAAAAGTTCTTAGAAGGGATGGAGAGAATAAATGACTTCAAAAAGGAAATGAATGAAAAGGTTACATCTGTTGCACATAGCATGGTCATGGTGAATTTGGGGATGCAGACAAAGAACTACATGAGCGAACCGCAACAGTTCAAAATTTGAACAACAGATTCAGCAAGAACATGGAATTGTTGAGAAGATGTCAGACAGAAAGACCTGAAATAAAATTCATTACGGAGTTCATGCATTGCAGAAAAGCCCAATGCAAAGGCAGTGTGCAATACAGAGGAGAAAACACTGTAGTGAGTTATGATGAGCTCAGACAAGCGAACAAGAGAAAATAAGCAAACAAGAAGAGATGATCCAGCAGTTATTGTATGACAGCACGGAGACTGATCCAAGGCTGACTGAAGTTAGAAACAAACTGCAAAACAATACAAATGGATTGGTTAGCATGCTCACAAAAATTGTGGACGAAAATGTCCCGGATATAAATAAATTAAAGTACAAATAAGTAAGGCATACAGAACATCAAACAACTAGGATGAAAGGAAAAGTTCTTCAAGTTATATCCTCATTAAAATCACAAGTGCCCAGAAAATAATGTAAAATTTTAAAGGAAGCCAGAGGAGAAGCAAAGAAAGATCAGATACGGAGGTCAGCCACTTAGAATCAGCATCCTTTAGGCACAAACCTAGGAGACCTTCAAGGAAAGTATTTCAAGGCCTCTGAGGAATCACTTCAAACCCAGACTAACTCATCCAGCAAAACTGCCCTTCAAGATAGATAGAGTAATGAGGAATGTCTTTGAAAGTGACAAGTCCAGAACATGTAAGAGTTCTAAACCAATTCTAGAGAAAATTCTTAAGAATGTACTCAACAGAAAAAGAAATCAGACATAGATTAAAAACACAGAGGAAATTAGTGACAACAAGAACAAACAGAAAAAGAAAATCTAGTCATATGCCAACATATGGAGAATATATCAAAAGGAAAGGATCAAAACCTCTCAGTGATATCTCTCAATGTTAATGGCCTCAAGTCTTTAATAAAAAAAAAAAAAAAAAAAAGACTGGCAGAAAGGTACAAAACAAAGTCCCACAATCTATTGTATTTTAGAAAATCATCTAATGCAAGAGGTTTTCATAGACTAAAAATTAAAGGTTGGAAAACAATTTTTCATGCACCAAGATACCAAAACCAAACAAAGGTAGCAATTTTAATATTAGATGTGGTAGACTTCAAGTTAAATTGATTAAAAAAAACAAAGAATTTCACTATACACCAGTTAAACATATAATCCAACAAGAAGAGACATAATTGATTAAAATATAGCCAATGAACACTGGGCCATCTTTCTTCAAAAAGCATAAACTGTTTAAATTCAAAGACCAAATAAACATTAACACAACCATCATAGGGGATCTTATCCTCACTTTCACAAAGAGACATATCAACTAAGCAACAAAGACAGAAATTTTAGAGCTGAGTTGCACCTCTGAACATATGGACCTAAAGGACATACGCATAGTATTTCACCTGTCTATAGCAGCAGCTTGTAGTACTTTATCCAAAATAGATCATATTCTAGATCACAAACTTGCATAAGTGAATAATAGAAAAATTATAGAAATCACTCTATGTATATTACTAGGCCACTACATAATGAAACAGAAATTGATAATGCAAGGAATTTTGGAAAAGGAAAAGGCTATTGGAAAATTAACAACACATTCCTAAAAAATCAGTCAGTCACAGAAGAAGCCAAATAAGAAATTAAATATTGGGGGCCAGTGATGTAGCTCAGTGGAATAAGTGCCTGCCTGGAAAGCGCAAGGTCCTAAGTTCAATCCCTGACACCACCAAAAATAAAATTAAATAATTAAATAAATAAATAAATAAATAAATAAATAAATAAATAAATATTTTCTAGAAGTTAATAACAGTGACTGCATAACTCAAGAAAACATCTGAGACATTCCTGAAGGTGTCTTGTTCCACTTCCTCCTCCTCCTTTTCCTTTTCCTTTTCCTTTTCTTCCTTCTCCTCTTTTTTTTTTTCCTTTTTCTTCCTGAGACAGGATGTCACTATGCAGTTTAGGCTGTTCAAATTCACTCTATAGGCAATGCTGGCCTCAAAATCGCAGCAGTTCCCCTGCCTCTCAAGTGCTGGGATTCAGGCACATGTCATAACGCCTGGCAATGAAAGAAGTTTTGAAAATGAAATTCACCACAACACATGTTTACCTTAGGAAAATAGGAATCCTGAATAAATAACCTCAAGAAAAAAGTGTTTTTAAATGTATTTGGTTGTTACAGGGTGTCACTACACAGCTCAGACTCATAGTGATACTCTGCTTTAAGCTGGACACTGACCCACTGCTCACCCAGCCCGTCCTGGGGGAGGGGCTGTTGTGGCTTGTGGTACTAGGATCAAATTGCTATCCCTGAGCTTGCCTAAGCTGGTCCCCTGGGCTACCTCCCTGCCCCAAGAGAGATCTTACAATACTTTAGAAACATTAACAAACTAGCCACAACACAAAATTAATGATGGAAATGGAAAAGACAGGTGTGGAAAAAATACATTACTGAAATGAATAAAATTGAATCTGAAAAACCATAAAAAAATGAATGATTTAAAGACCTGGATCTTGAAAGAAGAATCAAAATAGATAAACCCTGGTCATACTCACCGAGAAAAAGAGAGAAAAGACTCACATCAAAGCAATTAGAAATGAAAAAAGGTGAAACCACAACAGAAACTAAGGAAATCAAGAAGATAGTGGGCAAGAGAGATAGATCAGTGCCATAACTACCTGTCTGGTGGGCTTGAGGTCCTGAGTTTGATCCCCAGTACAAAAAAGAAAAAGAACAAACAAATAAACACCCATAGCAAATATTTTCATATTTTGAAAAATCATGTTCCAACAAATTTTGACAAAATGGACAGATCTGTAGACAAACTACCAAAACTAATCTAAGAAGGTATGAATATGCTTAACAGTATAATAACAAACAATGGAACTCACTCAGTAATAAATATCCTACCAACTAAATAAAGCCTTGGACCTGATAGGCTCATTGTCCAATTTTACAACTTCTTAAGGATTTTCTACCACCAATTGTCCTCATATTCTCCAAAACTGTAAAAATGATTCAAATACTCCCAAGTTCATTTAAGGAAGCCAGTATCACTCTGATCCTTAAACCAAACATAGACTCAACTGAAAAAAAAAAAAAAAAAAAAAAAACCAAAACTATAGGCCAACCTCTTCAGTAAACATAAATACAAAATTATGAAAAAGATATCAGCAAACAATGTATCACATTACCATAAAGATGATAAATCATGATAAAATAGATTTCATTCTAAAGATGTAAAAATAGTTCAACATATTGTACATAAATCAGTCGAAGTAATCTCTGGTTAAATAAGAACAAGGTATAAAACACACACACATACACACACACGCACACACACACACATATGATCACATCAGTAGACATAGAAATTGCTTTTGACACAATTTTGTCCCCTTTCATGATAAAACACTGAAGAAACGGTATAGAAAAACCATACCTGAATATTCTAAAGGGTATTCATAACTAAGCAATAGGCAGTATCACACTAAATGGGGAAAAGTTAAAAACTTTCCCTCCCCATAAAAACTAAGAAGAAGACAAGGAAGTCCTCTATCAACTCTTGTATTCAACATAGTACTTGAAATAATAGCCAGAGAACTTAGGGAAGAGAAAGAAATAAAAACTGTTTTATTTCTCAAGAAACATATGGGAAAGGAGGAACTCAAATCACCATCATGTGAATATGACACAACACTTCACATAGTAGACCCAAAAAAACTCCACCAAAAAACTCTTGGAATTAACAACCAACTTCATGAAAAGTAGCAGGATACAAGATCAAAACACAAAAATAACTAATATTTGCATATTCCATCAATGCAAGGGATGAGAAGAAAATTATGAAAACAGTTCAATTCACATTTTCTTCAAGAAAAGTAAAATGTCTAGGAATTAATTCAAACAAGCAAGTGAAAGACTTCTATAAAGAAAAGTATGGTACTCTGAAGGAGATTGAAGAAGTCACAAGAAAATCAAAATATGTTCTTTGCTGCTAGATGGGCAGAACCAACATTGTGAAAATAGGCATACCTCCAAATGTGGTATACAAATTCAATGCCTTTCCAGCCGAACTTCCCACAGAATGCTGCACAGATCTAGAGAAAAGATTCTAAGGTTCATATAGAGCAAGAATAAACACAAAGCAGCAAAAGTAACTTTTTGCAATAAGACCAGAGAAGGGCATTAGTAACACTTGGCTTCAAGCTGTCCTACAAAAACCAGATATATGAATCAGTGGAACAGAACTGATATTCAGAAACCTACGTGGACATATTCAACCATTTGATATTTGATGAAATATCTAAAACTTATATTGGAGTGATGACACTTTTTCTTTTTTTTTTTTTTTTTTTTGTATTTGTGAGACAGGGTCTCGCTATGCAGTTTAGGCTGGCTGTGAGCTCACTTTTGTAGCCCAGGCTGGTCTTGAACTCGCACTGATTCTCCTGCCTCAGCCTCCCAAGTGCTGGCATTACAGGTGTGTGCCACCATGCCCGGCCAGGGAGTGATGACACTCTCTATTCAACCACTACTGTTGACAAAACTATTTATCTCTTTGTAGAAGAACAAAGCCCAACCTTTATCCCTCACAATATGATAAATTAAAATAAAAGTGGATCAAATATGTAACAGAAACATTAAAACTTCTGGATGATAAACTATGTAAAGCTCTTAATGACATAGATATAGGAAAAGATTTTCTAAGTCAAACTTCAATCACAGAAGAAATATCAGCAAAATCAATGAATGGCATCGTATCAGACTAAAAAGAATCAATTGATTAGTAGATAGAAGAGGTAGTCTACAGAACTGGACAAAATATTTTCCAACTACACATCAGACAGGACTAATCTCAAGAATATGATGAACTCAAAATAATTGAACTCTCTATAATGAAAGACCCAGTTAAAAAAAAAATAGGAAAGAGAAAGGAACAGACACTTCGCAGATGTAGAAATTCAAACACAGAAAGAACACATGAAAAAATATTCGTCGTCTCTGGTGATTATGGAAATTCAAGCTAAAACACTACTAATATTGTATATTAATCCAAAAATAACGACAGTCATCAGGAAATTCACAACAGCAAGAGCTGGCATGGCTGTGCGAAGAAAGGAACCTTCCTGCATGGTTGGAGGGAGTACAAAGCAGTACAACTATTATGGAAATCAATATGGAGATTTATCAAAGAACTCAAATTAGAAATTCCATATGACCCAGATTTCGCTCTGCTGGGTTTCATCCCCAAAGATTTTTAAGTCCTATTCTGCAATGATACATATGTATAACAATGTTTAAAAGAGCGTAATTTGTGATAGCTAAATCCTGAATCCAGCTTGTATACCGATCAACAGAGGATTGCATAAAGAAAATGTGGCATTTATATATAATGCAACAGAGCTTGGTTATAGAGAGTGACATATCTGAGACATGTGTAAGAAACTGTATGCATCTGGAAAGTATAATGCTGAGAGAAGTAAACACAAGCTTAAGCACAGTGTGGCATTCTTCATTTTAATGAGGCAAAGTACAACCAAAAGATGAAAGATGGTTTGAAATGGAAAAGGAGATGGATCTCTTGCTGCAAAAGTGGTCCAAAGGAGCAATCACTACAGGTTAGTGGGAGTGGAAGGAGAAATGAGAGAAGAATTATGCAGTGTGTTTGGGAACTTAATCACCCCAGTTAATGTGAAAACTGTATGTCATAACATAGATGAGTAATATCATAAAAAAAAATTGTTAGAGAAACCAGAGGAGATGGTAAGAGGGACAGGAAAGGGAAAAGAATTTTAAAAAGTAAACATGTGTAATAGCTACATGTGCCCACTCAAGAATTATACATTAAAAAATAAAAGCACAAAGAAATAACTGCCATCATCAGTGTTAATAATGACACTGAACAATGATTAAGTTTGCTTCAACAGAATGTGCAGTAAGGGTTAAGCATTTCATCATTCAATTCATATAGGAATCCAAAAGGGTAACTGCTCTTATTGATCTTATCTCAGAAGTGATAAAGTTGAAAATTATATATATTATATATTAAATATATATAATATAAAATATATATAATATATATTACATATATAATATATTATATATATATATATACATATATATATATATCATGCTGGGCCAGCATGGCAGGCCTGGGCTATATATATATATATATATATATATATATATATATATATTCTGCAATCTTAAATGTGTAATTTGATATATGGCCAGTCAATTGGAAGAGACAAAGCCCAAGCCTAATTCCTCCTTCCTGTCTCTTCTCAATCTTTCGACGTAGTTGTTTTCTAGTTTTATTTCCTCTTAAGGTGAGACCCAATGGGTACATGCAAATTTTAACAAGTCTCTGAGTTTTCTTTCTTTCTTTCTTTCTTTCTTTCTTTCTTTCTTTCTTTCTTTCTTTCTTTCTTTCTTTTGTATTTACTGCAGTGTCTACAGGGTCTCACTACACAGATTGGACTCTTAGTGATCCTCCTGTTTTTAGTCTCTGAAGACCTAGGATTACAGGCCCGTGCCACCATGCCTAGTCTCAATCGCTACCTCAGCAGGCCCTGGGAATGAGGCCAGGAGAGTATGCTAGGGATCAAATCCAGTGCCTGTGAATTCTGAGTTTTCATGCTGAAATTAGGAAACATGTTTGTACTATAGTCAGCAAACCCAAAGATCACAGAATCAACTGAGGCCTATTTGCCCCAAAGACCTTGTAACAACTCACAATCTTACATTACAGTGTGTATGGATATCATAAGCAGACCGATGCCAGACACAAGAGCAAATACTGCACAGTATCACCAATTTTCAAAAGCAGACAAAACTAAGAAGCGTGGACTGACCCTAAGACAGAAAGTAACTTTGTTAATGGAGATGGAGGATAGTTTCTAGCTCCATAGCATAGTTCTCGTTGTAGCTCTGGGGGTGTTTAGTTGATACATATGGAACTGTGCTCCTTCATGTGTATATCATATTTCAAAGTTAAATTAGACAAAAGGAAAATAATCAAAGAAATATTCTCCATTTTGCTCTATTACTCTTTCTAGCATCACTCAGTGTATTATTTTACATACCAGCAAAGAGAACAAGCATGTAGTCTCAAATGTATAATGCGGCTTATTAAAATGGCATGGTCGAAAGCAGGAATTACAAGGTGGGCACTTTCCAGAAGTGCAATCTTAGTCTAAGGCAATATATTTGATAGTGTTCATCACCATAATGATAGCGATATATCATTATAATGCAAAGGATAAATAGGCATAGACATTATAATGTGAGAGATAAATCATACTGGGATATTTACTTACTTCCTGAGACACTCAGATTTCAGCTGCTGTGCTGCTGCTCTTCCATTCTGTCTTATCAGTTACATCATGTCATTCTAACCTCAGGTGTCTTCTCTGTATCTCTGGACACAGGGATTCAGGACCATGGGGACAGAGGTCAGACAACCATGTGTACAGATAGATACCACTTGGTCCTATAGCAGGAGTGATTGGATAATTTGCCAAGTTTTTCTTCTCTTTTGTAGTGCAACAGGAGGTAGTCCTTGAAAACAAGCCTAGAGGCATTTATGTCCAGTGTGATCTCCAAAGGTAAATTGTTTACAGTGGGCTGTCTCCCCTCCTGGGAAAAGCACTATGGGTCACCAGTGCTCCTGCGTCTTGTAGCCCCGGTACTGTAGCCCAGCAGCGAGGCCTGTGGAGCGAGATCTGCAGAGGAAGGGGGGAAGATAAAGAGAGCATGAGATATTGGCTCAATTAGACTGAGGAGCCACAGTGCTCTCTGTCTCTTAAGCAGCATCAATAAGGCAAATCATCCTGACCCTGAGCGAAACACCACTACCACTGGAAAGACGGAGGTGGAGGCTTCACCGGTGGCTGCTCCCATCTGTGCTACAGATTTCAATCTGCACTCAACTTTTTATCTATCCCTCTCTCCCTGCGCCAGTTTCCCCAATGTTTCTCGACATCACATTAACTCCCCTCCCAGTACAATAATCGACTCCAATCTGCTATTATCACGGAAATAGAAGAGGTAAAGTGCCTGTAATAGGATCCAAATCAAATCACTTTCACTTCAGCCGGCTTTTGCTGTGAAGGCAAGGATTCCCCAGGGAGATTCAATACAGAGAAACACCTGCAGACACAGGCTGAGGCCTGGAGAGTAGATGGAACACGACAGGCCTCGCTTGCCTGTGGCATCTCCTTAGTTACAAGGTGGTCACCTCGCGAGTAATGACCTCAGGCAGCCTCTGATAAACTTGGGACTCAAATCCGAAGCCACGGTCTGTCTTCTGACTCCACCCAAACCCAGTCGGAAGCAACAAGTCTTTTTACTATCCACAGATGCCGGCCGGGAGCTGCACGGCTCTGCCTGAGCGTCTGCTTCCTTCAAGGTGGCTTCTGCTTGAGTTGCTGCTTGTTTTGGAAACAGCCAACCCCTGGCAAACTTGTATATATCTATGGGTTACTCATTCTTAACAAATAAGAAAAGCCCAAGCAAAATGGGCTGAACATATCTCAGTCCAGGAAGGGGGTGAGGTAGGCAAAACTCAACAGATTTTTCTTCTGGGCATTTCAATTTTTTTTTTTTTTTTCCTGCACTTCTAAGATGGATTTAGATTAAGGTCTTTTTTTTTTTTTCAGAACTTTTGTTTGTTTATTTATTTATTTATTTTTATGGCCATCTCGGCCTGCCCTGAGGGCAGGGCTGGCCCAGCACGTGGTGCCAGGGATGGAACCGCAGTCCCCGCAGCTGCTTAAGCTTTCCTAAGCAGGTGCTTTAGACCACTGAGCTATCCTGCTGGGCCCCTAAGGTACTTTATAGTCTTAGCCCATTCTATTGAGAAGTCCATCAGTTCACATCTATTTTACAGGTTCTCCCCATACCTACTAGTAGTTAAGTAGCAGAGCTATACGCATTTGCTGGTCTACCATAGCTTCTCATTTCAACTCAGACTCTGACACAGACTTGGTGGAGAAATTCTATCGTCAAGGTTTATTTTTCTGCCAGAGACTGAGGATTTCAGCTACAGAGACTAATGCATCCTTTCAGTACATGAGTTACCAGACAAGCTGAAATGAGCAACTGTGATGTTCATTTCACGGACCTATGGAAGCATCATGGCAGGCATTCCCAAAGCCAAGTGCTCACTGGAAACATCCTAAAACAATCATGTCTTTCTGCATTGTTTTGCAAGTTGGGACTTGAACTCCATCTGCAAAACAGACAAAAGGGTTCAATATTTATCTGGGGTTAGAGATGCTGTCATTGCATTGAAGGTTGCATTTTTTGCAAGCCTTGTAACATTGGACAAATGACTTTGCGTCTCTCAATGTTTCCATCAAATTAATCCCACTCTTAGTCGTGAGCCCTGCATGAGGGGTGGAGATGGTGAATATTTTCTGCTCTCTCATTTACTGTCCTGATAGAAGAAATTGCATGACACAGAGTCGACCTGCCAAACACGAGGTTGTGAGTTTGATTCCTGGTACAAAAAAATTTGCCAATTTCATGAAAATATTATGAAGTTAATATGATAATAACTAGAGCCTGGAAAGAAGGAGGAAAAAAAGAGGAGTGAAGAGAGGTCAATAGATACAAAATTAATCAGAAAAGAAGGGTGAATCTGATGTTCTATTGGGATAGCACACTGCTGCTGGTCAATGATGAAATATTTCATTTTCCAAATTAGATGGAAAGTGGTATTATGTACATTTTATCATAAAGAAAGGAGAAATGTTTGATGGAAAGGAATAATTCCTTTGATTCATGTTTGAACTAGGCACACCTGTGTGAAAATATTACAATGTACCCCACATTTTTACAAAATTATTATAGGTCAATTTAAAGAAAACTAAAGAAAATGTGATTAAATTAAAAAATCAAGTAAAACTAAAAAAATGATGAAAATTTTATCTGAAAACAACTGTGAAAAGATCAACTACAATTATTAAGACTTTTTTTTTTTTCAGAGCACTTGCTTGTATTGATTTAAGTTTAACTCTCTATGCAAGGTGCATGGCACAGTGATTTGAGATACATACACATAAGATGTTTTGAATCTGTTAAGATATATACTCTGGACCTTGTGCTTCTCAGGCAGGTGTTTATGCCACCTTGCTATCTCGCTAGCTTGAGCTATGCTACCTTGAAAGATGGGCCACTTTTCAGGAGTGGTTCTACTCACTGGATCAGAAAACAATGTTTAAGGAACTCACGCCAGGGAGATGTGCATGTATGATTAATCTTACCTGAGCTGAATCACCATGTGTCCTTCCCAGACCAACTCTTTGTCTCTAGGGAAATTAAAGCTGTCAGGATCAGAGAAGGGCATTTACAGTAGCCACAGTGGGCAGGCGGACCTGAAAGTTACAGCTGAAGAAAGGGTCACTTGAGGTTTCTTGCCCACAAGAAGAGAAGAGGTGCTTCCCAGGAAAACACTGGAGGAGTTCTCCAGGGATGGAGCCATTAGTAGGATTTATGCCTCGCCTCCTGCATTAGCTCAGACCCCTTAAATTACCAGATGTATCCAGAGAACAGTGGTTTTGGTGAATATCAGGGAAGTAGATGATCGCTGTTAACACTTCCAAGCTTATTTCCTGTAGGAGAACCAAAGTACTCTGTTTTCCTTAGAGAGTCATCTCCTGCTGGCCTTCTTGGTTATAAGAGAATGTGCTGAGTGTGGCATGTTCAGAACTATCCTGTGTTTCCTGTGGCAGGCTGACACAGGTATACATGGTGCAAGTGGAGCCTCAATGGTTTTATACATTTTATCTTTTTGATGAAGTACTTTTAATTATGATGTAACCAGCTCAGATTTACTACCCATAGGACTTCAAGGAATTGCGTCCAGATACATAGCCACATAGAAAAAAAAGACTCAGGGGTTTTGCATTGAGGTTTGAAGAAAATGATTATTTTATTCTATCCTTTAACAAGTGCCTGTTGAAATTTTTAAATTAGAAACTATAAAGGCTGGCTAGATAGCTCAGCAGACTTAAGCACCTCCTTAGGCAGAGCGCGGTGGCTGGGGTTCAATCCCCAGCAGGTGGCACTTGCTCTCCCTCCAGGGTACACTGATACAGTGATTGAGACTGGGCACGGTGGTGCACACCTGTAATCCCAGCACCTGGTGCTGCAAACAGGAGACTCACTAAGAATCTGATCTGTGTAGTGAGACCCTCTAGTCCCTGTAGACCCTAGACTAAATAAACTTTAAAAACAAGTAATAAGCATGTATATATTTAAAAATTAATGAAAGAAGAAAAGGAATCCCTGCTAAGTTAATCAAAACAAAACCTAATTGTGAATAAAATAGACATAAAAGCATGATGTCTGGGGAGAGCCCAGAGGCCCTACGCAGAACCCTGTGCAGCCCCTGCCCCAGAAGGTCCTTTTGGTCTATATCCCATGAGTGTCCTAGGTAGGGGACACATGATGATGACTGAAATATGCTGAGATGTGGTGTCTTCCTTGCGCAAGGACACTCTTCGTACTGGATGAGAGCTGATCCTTTGTTACCATTTAATCTGAGTCATTTTGTTTAAAATATAAGCACACTTGCTTATATTTTAGGAGAGGTTAAGTATTTAGCATTTAAAATATAAGCACACTTGTTGATATCTTAGGGGAGGCTAATATTTGGGGTGGGAACAGAGGTTACTTGACACAGGACCCACTTGCCGTTTCATTCCCACAGCAGAATACCCTAGTGATAGGGCTGGGCGTGGTGGCTCACGCCTGTAATCCCAGCACTCAGGGAGGATTGGTGCGAGTTCAAGACCAGCCTGAACTGCATAGTGAGACCCTGTTTCAAAAAGACAAAAAAAAAAAAAAAGGAATACCCTGGTGATCATCACCTGTTTGATTTGGGAAACATACAGATATTTCCTTCAGTTACAATGGCTTTTCTATTCCTAGAAGAGCCACACATTGGGGTGACCTCAATATAAACTGGAATCCAAGAAAACGCAGTCTTGTCCCCACTCCATTTACTATTAATTTTGGAAGGATGACATTTCAGAATTAGTAGATGGGCACAAGAGGAGAACTGACTTGGAGGAGTCTACCTCCCTAACATCAGAAGGGAGTCTGATTGAAAGCTGAGATTGTTATATTGGCTCCATACTTCTGCCTTTTGCTAGGAAGCTCAAGAAGGTACCCTTCACTTTCCTAGTCTTTGTTTATCAATAGTTGGTTATGCATGTATTTTCTTCCTTCCATGGTATTCTATGATACTGAAAGTTATACACTTTTTGTCTTTGTATATGAAACTAAAATAATGAGAGTTTTTCTAAGGTGGTTTAAGATGTTGGATGCAGTGGTGACATTTAGCAAGAAGCAGGTGATTGGCTCTTGATTCTGGTAGAGAGAACACAAACAGGAAACTTGACCCAAGCTCAGACATATGTGTGTCAAGCTTATCTGAAGGTGGAGTGTCAAAGCTCTTTACTGAAGAGATACTGAAAAAAAGTAACCTAAAGGCATCAAGGTAGTAAGTAATCATAACTACTTTCAGTGCTTGAGGCTTTGGTAGGTTCATCTGGAACCCCGCCTTCAGACATACTCTCCAATGTTGACTTAGCATTGCCTCAATTGGCACCAATAAAACAAGTCCAAGTAACAAACCAATTTTAAAACACACATCACATATACATTAAATGGTTTGAGTATGTACTTACACCTATAGCATGCTGTGTTATGAGTTTTTATTGCTATGACAAAATGCTTGAGATGCTCAATTTATAGAGACAAAAGGTTTACTTTGGCTCACAGTTTCGGAGGTTATATTCCAAGATCAGTTATTCCTTCTGCATTTGAAGCTGAGGCTAAAGCAGGGCATCATCCCAGAAACACACAAGGAAGGCTGCTCACATCATGCTTCTGGGGACAAAAAGGATAAAGAAGAAAAAGCCAGGATCTCAGTGGCCTCTTCAAGGCATGACTCAGCCCCAGGCTTCCTGCTCTAAGCCTCACAACAAGGTTCCACCGTCTCTCCAAGAGTACCACAGCTGGGGGTAAAGAATGGAATACAGGGAACACTGACTGAACGGTGACACTGGGCTAAGACATCTCTGTGATGAGAGGACCACGCCAGCTAGACATGCGCAGCCCCTTGTCACGAAGCTTGCTGCTCACATGTCTTGACTCTTTCTCTGGTGTTGTTCTGTCTCTCTCGTTCCATCCCCCTCTCTGCTCCTTCCTTCTTCCCTGTGGGTCTTTTTTCTTCATCCCACTCACTTTAATTCTCCCTTCACCTTCTCATATCTTTCTTTGTCTAAAAAATTTTAGCTATTTGAGGTAGAATTTTTGCAAGTCGTAGCTTTCAAAAAGACCTCACAGCCGGGCATGGTGGCTCATGCCTGTAATCCCAGCACTCGGGAGGCTGAGGCAGGAGGATTGGTGCGAGTTCGAGACCAGCCTGGGCTACAACAGTGAGCTCAGGACCAGCCTCAACTGCATAGCCAGACCCTGTCTAAAAAAAAAAAAAAAAAAAAAAAAAAAAAAAACCCAAAAACAGAAAGACCTCACAGACTGATAAAGAGCAAGATGCATAGGGGAGAGGAAGGTGGGAGTGAGCTCCCGGAGAGAGAGAGACTGCCTTGGGGGAGCCGTGTTTCCTTTCTCCTTCCCTTGGGGCTCAGCACAGAGCTGGGCACTGTGGAAGCCCAAAGCAATGAAGCAATTTAAACTGGGATGGGAAGTAAAGGAAGATTTTAAAATTCAGCAAAGTGACAACTCTTGCCACAATGGCAGAACTTAACTCCACAAGAAGGCCAGCAATTTGTTATCTTTGTTGTGATGCATGCTATGGAGAACATTCATTTGTGTCTGTTCCACATTCACGTATTTGAATACCCATTCCCTTAGATGATACTGCAGCAATTGGGTACATTGATGATTCTAAAATAGCTAGCATTTATTAAACACTTATGCCTGAAAAGGGTTCTAAGTGCTTGGCATAAATAACTTTAGTGTTAGACATGATAGCTATCATGTAATTTACGATTATGAATCTATGTATTGCCTGCATTCCATGTTTTTTCAATTTATTTTAAAAGTTAAAACTTACGATTGTATTTGAATACAGGTTTGTCCTAATTAATAACGTTTATTTCCCGCTAATCAACATACAGATATCACATGACTAGAATTCCTGTTTTCATAGGTTTTCCAGATAGATGTCGATATCACTGCCATCATTTTATAAGTTTAGAGAATGAATTCATCAAAATGAAACTTGATCTTGGATATTCTCTTTAAAGACTATGGAGAACTCTCCTTTAAGCCAACCAGCTGTATTATGTCTCATGTCAGCCCATTGGGCATGAGGGCAGAAAATCCAGCTCAGAAGCACTATAAAATTGTAATGGTTATTTTCCTGGACTTTTCTTTATAATCTTGTGACAAAAAGCTTAATGTCTGGTTTAAAAACATAATCTAAGGAGAGATTTCGTACTTTGTTTGGTAAGGTCCAACTGGGTCACTTAAAATAAAAGATCATTATATCTGAAGAAAAATAAATTCTACTTATTTTCTGTGACATAACTAGGGAAGCAGTTGCATATTACGAGTGCCTCATGTGAATAAATAATAACAATCCCCTGGATTGCAATACTCAGTGTAGCCCTTTCATCATTACAAAATTGTACTAGTGCCTACAAATTTTTGACTAATTAGCTTTCTTGGGTAATAAGAGCTTTTTAATAAGGTACATATCATTTACAATATTGCTAATGAAATGTGAAAGCGATTCCATCCCCAGTAAGATAATGGCTAACTTGTTTTAATTGTTAACATTTTTTCTTGCCCACAATGACACGGTCATTATTTCACAGACACCACTTATCATGAAATCCAGGAGGATTAATGGTTTCACTTATACTGGCAAAAATGTTTAAGCTGTCCCGATTATCAGTGCAGTTGGAAAGAATAATGGTTATTTGTCATTGAGTTTAGCAGGAGAATGAATTGTCCCCAGGATGGTGGCACCGTTAACCCTTTGAGGAGGGAGCAAAAGAGTGTTCCGGCACAGCCACAGAAAGCCAGGATTTAGAACGGCTGTTGGCGGTCAGTTGGTTTATTCTCCCCTATGACTACCTGAGAGAATTATATGCCCAGCCAGCAAAACTGGGAACAGCTGAGTGTGCTATACAGTTTCACAGGTCCGAAATTAAAGCTGGTCCCTGCTGACCTGTTCTGAGGATGGACAAGCAAACTGCTACACTGAGGAAAAACATCAGGAGAAGAGGAAGTTCAGTGAGAGGAAAACAGCATTTCTGGGTTCTTTGCTTTTCCTCTGCTCTTCTAAAGAAACAAACAAAAATGTGAATTGCTAGAAATAGTCCCCGATGCTTTCTCACTCCCATTTTTTGCTGTCTTAGTTTAACTAATATATTTTAATACAAGTTATAACTCCTTAGAAAGTTCTTGCCTACCTGGCTTAATCATACATAGGTAATGAATGTTCTTAATTATTATCTAATTATTGATTATTCTTAATTATTATTTAAGAATAAAAGCAGATAACACTGTGTCCTTACACATGCAGCCTTTGATTCAGTAGAACTTGGAGAAATATTAATCTGCTGCATTATATTTAATATTCAGACATAGCGAATGCTTTAACTTACGGAGGGCAAAAGGAAAAGAAATTACTGTATCAAAAATACAGGCTGTATTACGAGACTCAATATTTGCCTTCAGTAAAAATCAACAGAAGGATTCCCTTTGGGGATGATGGCCTGATTTCAAAAGAAGTAGAATTCCTTTCTCACCACGCAGCCTCTCAGCATGGACAATGCAGGAAAGCCTCAGCCAGCCTGGAATTCCCCCTCTTTTCTATCCTGTGGTTAAGACATTAGGGCAACTCTAATTCATGAGACAGGAGAGGTGGCCCTGAAGCTCACACTCTTCTCCAGGAGGGCCCAGAGGGCAGGCTGGGGGATGGGGGGATGCGAGGAGACAGGGCAGCAGCAACAAACATCAAGCGCGTTTTAGGAGATACAGCTTGGCTGCCTTATCTTGTTACAGAGAAAACAGTGCCCTTCCTCTTCCAGAGGAGCGGCCACAGTTCAGCCCTGTCAGACAGCAGGAGGACCACTCCGCTCAGTGCCTGAACAGAGAGAAATCTCTTTCCTAAAGGCAGACAGCTCTGGAGGATGAGACTGCATTCAAATGCCTTCAGTTTTCTAAAGGACTACATGGAAACTGCTACCCCTTTCTGCTTGACCCACACACGCAGTTACCGTTACAAAGCCTGCCTCTATTTCTCACATATTAAGGAAGTATGCGTGTCAAGATGGAGCAAGCTACTTCTGGAAGGGAAGTTCAGGTAGTTGGGGTGTGAATGGACATTGTACTATTCCACACAACAGGGAAAATCATTTTGCCTGCTCAGCTGCTTTCCAGACTGGGTAGCAAGGAGGACTGTGCAAGGAAACTTCTAGAAGGATAGCTATCATTGTACGTGAGCTATTGACAAATAGGTGTTTGCTTGAGACAATAAACAAGACAGTTTCTCCTGGAGCCCCATGAAGTGTCCTGAAACCGCACACCCCAGTTGTGGGAGGTGGGAGAGATCAATGGAACAGCCTCCAGTAGATGAAAAGGCATGAGGGATGAAAGAGAAATAGAGAAAGAAAGGCAAGATGAAAAGCAAGCAGAAAGGAATAAAAGGACATCACATATCTGAATGGCAAAACACAGTGACACACACAGCTGCAGATGTGGCTGAAGAAATTACAGAGGGAATTTAGTGAGCGGACCCAGTCTGGACTTTCTGACAGACAGGATGAGATTATGGTCTCCTCTGCAGATTAGAATCTTTGTTTCCTTAACACTACATGTGGAATTCCCCTGACATTATTTGGTGAAGAGTGATTCCGGTAGAAAGTGAAACAGAGAGCTAAGGATGATGATTTCTATGGAAGACAGCACAGAAAAATGCCCTATGAGAATTTCATTCCTTGCTAACGGAGTCTGGCACTTTCTTAGTTATATAGGAAAATGGTACCATAACCTTTTTCAGCCAGCCAGATGCTTGATTTCAAAATAGCGTAGTCTAAGATAAAATTTAACTTTTATTCTTGTGGCTAAAGTAAATGTGAATGTGCTAAGCAACTAAATAGAAAAATAGAGATTCCAAGGAGACTGTGCCTTGAAGTTCCACTTCCAAATAGAGTAACTTGGACCCAGCAAGGTGAGCAGCAATCTCATTGAAATAGTGTCCGTGTTTGCGGAAGACTGCTTTCTGAATACTGACTGAAGTAAGTGTTCAGAAGCAAGACAGGTAAGCCCTGCCTTTTTACCCCTGTGCTTGTAGAATCACCTTTGTAAGTGCCAACCATCAGTGCCGTAGTTTGCTTCCTGACTAACAGAGTTTCTTGACCCTTTGAACTTTGACTTGGACTTAGTGTAGTTTTTCAAATAATGAACTAAAAATTGAAAGAGGAAAGCAGGCAGTCACATTCACCTAAGTTTAGAAAAGCATCTGATGGGCTGGGGAAATAGTTCAGCAGAAAAAGCACTTGCTTGCTTGGCAAGCCGAGTGTCCTGAGTTCAATCTCCAGTACTGAAAAAAAAAGAAAGTAAGTAAAGAGAGAGAGACAGAAAGAGAGAGAGACAGAGAGAGAGAGAGAGAGAGAGAGAGAGAGAGAGAGAGAGAGAGAGAGAGAGAGAAAGAAAGAAAGAAAGAAAGAAAGAAAGAAAGAAAGAAAGAAAGAAAGAAAGAAAAGCATCCAGTGTAAATACAGGGATGAGACAGGAGGCTTTTTATAGCAGGGTGGGAGCTATAACTGTTAATGACCAAAGTTGGATTTTGACACACACTGGTATCATGGTGGTAAAGTAGCAGCTTGGCTTTAATGAATGGCTTCCTAATTCCAGTTTTCTTTCTTTCTTTTCTTTCTTTATTTTTTTTCAATTATAACCACCTCTCTATGCCAGCTGGAAGCCAATGCTCTGATGCCCCCACCCCAGTTTGTTACCAGTTTGTTATCTTGGAATGTGTACTCCCTTCCGCCCTCCCTTCTGAAGGGCACTTTTTAAATTGACATATTCCTGGAAATATATTAGGTCAGATTAGCTGAGATAGTGCCAAGTATATGTGAAATCCTACTTCTCCCATAAAACAATCCTAAAATAACGATGTGTTTTAATTTTCATTCTCATTTACATTTAAATCCTGAGTTATCTGTACTAAAAAAAATATGTAGTGGTGATTTAGTAATTTAACTACACAAATTCCAATCATGTCTCCCTCCCTTAGCAGCTAAACACAAGCATCATCCATAGTTAGGCGCCCTTAATGTGCCTACATTCTGGTTCAGGGTCATCATTTCACTAAAAAATAACACATGTTCTGGTTTGTGAAGCAGGGCTAATGGAAGATCAGGTGCATGGAATTCCCTCAAATAATCAGCTCACCTGGCTCCTGAAGTGATTGTACTTGGGCTATAGGGTGGTGTCAAGTGTCCTGGTTAAAGCTCATGTGTCATATAATACCTTATTCACGACGCAGAGCAATTGGTACAGGTCGTCCCACGTAGTCATATATAACAGTCAGAAAAAAAAAAAAAGAAAAAAAAGAAACAAAACAAAACAAAAAAAACTATGGCGATGAAAGGTGGGTTTTTGTTGTTGTTGTTGTTGTTTTGTTTTGTTTTGTTTTTTCCCATTTTGGAAAAGTCACAAATATTATACACAGGGGAAAGAAGAACTTAGAGGACAGCTATTCCTGAAGTGATGTTCGTGCTCACTGAAGAGACAAAACCTTCCAAGACGAGAACTTTTCCTGCTCACACTTCTTTGTTCATTCCATTGTTGGACTCGCTAATGTTTTTAACTTGCACTGACTGTTTGCTGGATATATGGCGGTTCAGCTCATACAAGATTTGTTATGACACTGTAAGAATTCTTACGACTCCTTTTACAGATATGGTAAATCTAACAGGTAGAACTGACACCAGTTACTCCACATGACACAGTTCAGGACACTTCTACTTGATTTCAGGCAATCTGGCCAGAGTGCCTCTGTGACTAAATACGGTTCAGTATGGCCTCAGAATATTCAGAAGAATAAGAATATGCTTCACATCTCTAGAAAATGGGGAGATGGCAGCAAGATAACTAAAGGCAGTGTTTTAGTCATTTTATATTTTTTATGTCGTTCTACATTGTTTCATTTTATAAAGTAAAATGTTATGTAGTCAAAATTATGTTCCAAAGTATCACACTGCCACTAAGGAAGCATGTGTGATTATCTTCCATTTTGTTTTAATTCCTAAAGATAAAGAACCACCAAGTGTTGGAGTAATTAAATTACCCCAATCCATTACATTTTGAAGTATGTTAGACGTTGGTTTACTATTTACACAATTCACTTGAAAATTTTAACGGACTATGGTGGTTCAAATGTGATATGTTCGGAACAGAGAGAAACTAAAGCAAGAGTTAAAGATGCAAAACACAAGTGTATTAGCTGGATTGTAGCAGAAGATTAAAATTTAGCTACTTGTTGACATAATTTGTCGATCAATTTTCTGGATATTGTGAAAGAAAGTTCCCAAAATTATCCCCTGTAAGCCATCTTGCACTCTTGGAGTTTCAATGATATTGACTTGTGCTTATTTCTAATGCGTTACTTCACGGTGCTCTTACCTTGGACCTGCACTGCAGAGCATTGCATTTCCTTGTGAGTTGTATTGAAATGATTGCCAACACTTTACGGCTTATGTGGTTCCCTTGGAGAACTGATATCACTGCCACAACTTTCGAGATCCTTGTGTAACAGTTTGAATCTGCAAGATCAGCAAAACACAACCTAAAGTTTGACATGAACCCCAGTTAACTTCATAGTTTTAAGGTGATGTGAGGTAGAGACTCACCAGTGATTATCATGGGCCTTGGAAGTCTGGGCCTCTCTGACTTCTCTTCTCCAATACCATTGCCCCAAAATAAGATCTATATGGGAGATGGCAAAATAACTCACTAAAGAAAGGTCGCCAATGTCTCCAGGAGACAGATATGAGTAAAGAGCCATTTCACACCATTTTTTTTCTTTATAAGGCAGAGTTTTAGATATAGTTTTGATTTACTTCCACTCATTATTGATAAAAGAATGATGTGGCCCATGGACTTAAGTTAATACATAAATTATTCATCTACATGAAATCAGGAGCCCACCACCCCTTCTTTGTTTATATAGAGAGTTACTTAAGACTATGAAATCCTGTAAACTGATTGAGTAATATCTTCTAACTAATGGTAGTAAGTCCAAAATGGTCAATGAATTTTATATCAACATCAGATCCTTTCCACTGAGGCCATGGTTTCCCCAAGATAAGTGAAAAGTAAAATACCTATTACCCTGCTTGAATGGGTTATCTTTCAACACAAGGTGTTGTAGTCTTTGTGAATATACCAAGTATTTCTTTAAAAACAATAGTGGAAGTTTGATGAGAATTTAGACCCCAAAGTTCAAGATTTAAAAAATGTTGTTCTTGGAATATAGCAATAAAAGAGCACAACATAATAGTTCAAGTACTAATAAGTGCTCTAGAGCAAACAAATAAGCACCTTGAACCTCCAGGTACTTACATGTCACAGTGAATGTTACTGCTACCTCAGAGTTTACCACTGGAATTAGATGAGATTATTTACGTACTGCTCTGATTAAGGACATAATAGATGATGAGAAAATCGTGGCATGTATCATCAGGGAAACAACCGAGCAAGCAAGCCGCAGGCAGTCTCTGACTCCCTGCTCACTGCATGCGCACTCCACATTATGCATTTTCCCACAGAGTGGCATAAGTTGAAGCTGTCAGGATCTGCGTGCCCTGGCCTTCTCGTTTCCGATTCGTATGTTTAGCTCTGGGTCAGCTGGGAAGCACTGTGGCATTTAAGAGTGTGTAGGGAGTCGGCTTGCATCTGCCTGTGTGTTGCCAGAGTCCAGATGGTCCTATTTTACCGTCGCTCACACGAGCACTGGACATCACACATCACCCTCTTTTTTCTTCTCTTCATCAACCCCCACTCTGTCCTCTACAAAACTGAGACACCAAACAACCATAAAGCCATGATTTGTGCCTAAATCGAATCAAATTCCTGCTCCAGAATCCTGCCGTCCTAGTGGCGTCTTAATAGAGCAAGCCAAGCTGTTGGCTGACTATTGCTCACTGTGTAGCTCCGGCCACACGTGCCTGCGTACAGCCACCACCCGGCAGCCCACATATGATCATTTATTTCATTGTGCTATAAAGTGTGCAGAGATGAAGCGGACAGAAAACACCGAGGCACTACGGTGCAATTCAATTTAGTCAAATATCAGACATCCACGCAGAGCAAATGGAACATGAGTAAAGAATCTGATCCAACTGCCTACTGGTGTAATTGACTCAACAGAGCCAGCCTGTGTCATTAGTCCCATAAACAGTTGCGTTTACAACAATAAAACTGAAAAGCATGGAAATTAAAAGCTGTTAGGATTTTCTCTGGTGTGCATTTATCTTGGAAGAAGTGTGTGTACTCTCTAAACAAATGTTTTTAATCTCTTTGGTAAACTGGCATCGCAGCGACCTGTGTCAGCAGTGTCTTGCCCATCAAATAGTGATCACATTTGAGAAAGATGAAGTGAGAATTGGCTAAGGTGGGGTGACTCACTACTGCAGTTGCCCAGAGCATGTATTCCAGGTTAATTAAATGGCAGAGTATATAGCTACCGAACAGGAATCTAGGGTTATATCTGGAATTGGAAGTTATTTGAGGGAATGCAGTGAACATGGTGTTTATTGTGATACAAAATTATGCAGCTTAAATAATTCTTGGTCTGAAAGTTTAGTGTGTGGTTTCTGAAGAGTATTTTTCCTCAGTGGCTCTACCCTTTGATGGGTAGGGGCTCTCCATAATGTTTCCTTGATGAGTAGATCCAGGAGAAGGGGAGTTAGCCATGTCCTATAGAGGTGTTCTTTTGACTCGTGCCTCCATCCCCATGAAAATTAAACTGGGGCATGTTTCCTGTGCAATTCCATGTCAGTAGTGAGGAGCTAGTGTGTCCTGCTATCCCTGGTGAGATGGTCTTGACCACTTAAACAAAACTTGAGATTATACAGCAAAGATAGTGAGCAGCATTCATAGGTTATTTAAGTTCTCCTTAAGAGACATTGCCCGGTTGTAAGTGAATTAATCAATATTTCATCTGTGAAGATGTCTTTAATTGCAGAGAAGTTTCATGGAAAAGAAGCATTTATCAATTCTTTAGCAGCAGTCCTCCCTGGTTGTGTGGTTTGCAGCACAGGATGATGAGATGGTGAAGGCCATCCATGCATTTGACACTTTGGACTCCCCTGAAGTATATACTCAGAGGACCCATAGGACTGGTCAAGCATGCCCCAGATCCAAAACGGACACTGGGGGTTTGCTGTGCATACCTATAATCCCAGATCTGGGGAGGCTGAAACAGGAGGATCACTCTGAATGCGAACTGCATAGTGAGACCTAGTACCAAATCCATAAAATTAAAAAAAAAAAGAAAAAGCTAAATATACTTGAATGGCTAAGTGACCTATAGAGATCTATGTGACAGAGTTTGTCAAAACTCTGACATTAATATGTAAAAGAAATAATAACTTTAAAAAAATCTATTTAGCACAAGGCCTACAGGGTCACACTACACAGGTAGGACTCATAATGATCCTCTTGTTTTCAGCCTTCAAAGGGCTGGGATTTCAGGCATGCACCACCACACCTAGTCTCAATCACCATCTCAGCATGTCCCAGGAGTGGGACTGGCACAGCATACCAGGAATTGAATCCTACTTCCTGGCAGATGCTTTAGTTCTCTGGGACGTCTGGCTGGCCTGACAGTGATCTTTATAATATGCTCAGATTTTCATCAGCAGACATATATTTGTAAGTTAATGAAGGCGCTGTGAATTAAATTGGTGCTTAAAAGTTTAAAATTATAAATAATCATAGTGCCATTTGTTAAAGTTTGACTCAGTGTATTTGTTGGTTTCCAAAATGCTGGACAAAAGCCTCTAATATCAGATATTCATGGGGCAAATTCTAATAGGAAAGTAATTTCATAACAGCTTATGTTCCACTGGGTTTTCATACATAGTCTATATAATTTGTGGGTTCCTGTGCATGGCAAATCTTTATTTTACTTGTTTCACCTGCCCTTTCTCCTCACCTTTCTTGTTTTTTCCTTGGGCCACTTCTTTACTACAGGAGCTCCATCCCCTTGTACCCTTGTCCTCATCCTTTACTGTTTTCTCTGCTTGCACTTTGCCTCACTCAAATAAGAGAGGACGTGCTATCTTTAAACTTGTGTATCTGGCTTATGTCATTCAATGTTGTATTTTGTAAGTGCATGCATTTTCCTACAGATGCCTTAAATGCATCATTCTTCATCTCCTCGCGGCATTCAGTTATACATAGACACCACGTTTCTTTATCCTTCTGTCTGTTGATGGGCACACAACCTGTTTCCAGACTTTTGCTATTATGAGTTGTGCTGCTATAAACGTTGGTGTGCTTGCATGGCTTCAGTGTCGTGATTTTCTTAAAGTAGTTAGTGAAATCCTAATAGCCCTTATAGCTTCCAAATTCTTGGCAGCACTGAACAAGAAGAGATTCTCTAGGAGCTGCAGTGATGAAAATAGAGGGCCTGTTAGAGAGGAGGCAGACAAACATCAGTTATTTGGAAGTAAAATGAATTAAGACAAAATATGGAAATAATACTCAGCAGATCAGCACTACAGTGTAGAATTATGCAACACATTTTTCTTTTGCAAGTGTAAAAGCAAGGGACTAAAAACCAGAAGTTTAGTTTGATCAGGAAGCTTCAAGTCTGGCTGGCCCGATAGCTCAGTGGACTAAAGTGCCTACTTAGGCAGAGCACAGCTTCTGGGGTTCGATTCCCAGTGTGTCATGCCTGGTCCCTCCTGCAGGGTGCACTGAGACAGTGATTAAGATTGGGTGTGGTGGCACATGCCTGTAATCCCAGCACAATCTGAGGACCCTGCTTTAAAGAAAGAAAGAAAGAAAGAAAGAAAGAAAGAAAGAAAGAAAGAAAGAAGAAAAGAAAGAAGCAAAGCAAAAGAAAAGAAAAATAAAATTCAAGTCACTCAACTTTTCCTTGCTCATGTGGTTACCAGGTCATAAAATTCCTATTTAAAACACTAGCTGAAAAAAGGAGGAAATGCTCATTTGAACAGTGTGACACCGACCCCACACAGTGAAACCAGATGGAAGGTCTGAGCAGAAGTATGGGAGCTATTTTTTTCACCTGGACAAAGACTATGTCCTAAGGGAGACATTTGAATTATGTCTAAAATATTACATACTCCTGCACACTCTTGAGCTTTTGAGCATATTATATCAGTTATTCTTTTCTATTTTGCAGAAATAGATCCAATACATTAAGTAATTATAGATAGCCGATGCCTCCTTGATTCCACCTGTGAACTTTGTATCCCAGTGTGCAGCTCACCCTGGATGGCAGGGTCAGCACGTACTTTCTGCATGTTGGCTTCAGGTCTTAAGAATAGCTTTAGTACCAACTGTCAGTGGCCTCCAGTAGCTACAAGGACAGAGCCAAGGGGAATGGTCCTCTGGGAAAGAGAAAATGGAAAAGGAAGGAAACACTCTGCAGCAATTTCCACGCTTGGTTGTTGCTAGAGACTGAACAGGATTCATCCCTAGTCCCCAATGTGATTCTATCTAATGATAGGGTCTTTAAAAAAAAATAGTACGTTAGGGTTAGGTTGAGGTTAACTGAGGACATATGAATGAAACTGTCCCATATCACTTTCACCCTTTTAAAAGAGGAGGAGGAGGTATGACGGCCACCTCCACGCACACAGAAAAGTTCATGGGAGGACACGAGGAGAGGATGGCGTCACGCCAACCCAGAGAACTTGCAGACCTTTGCTTGGGAGGAACAAATTGCTTTCTCCTTTCCTCTCTCCTTCCCTCCCTCCCACCTTCCCTCCCTCTCTTCCTCCTCCCTCCCTCTTTTTCTCCCTCCCTCCTTTCCTTTTTCCCTCCCTCCCTCCCTTTTTTCCCCTCCTCCAGCCTCTCTCTCCTTCAATTTCTCTTCCTCCTCCATCCGCCCGCTCCCTTCCCTGCTCCCTCTCTTTCATTCCTTTCTCCCTTTCTCTCTCCTATCTCTCTCCCTCAGTTTCATCTCTTCCCTCCCTTCCCTCCCTCATTCCCCTTCTCTCTTCCTTTCTCCTCCTCTCCCTTCCTTGCTCCCTCCCTCTGTCCTTCCCTCCCTATTTCTCTCTTTTCTTCAATCTCCCTTTCTGTTATGAGAATTGAAGCATGGTGTCCACAGCTGTGGTACACCCCCAGCTGTTTTAATTTATGTTCATTATTTTGCAACAGGATCATGCTAGGCCACCAAGTTATCTATGCTGGACTCAACTTTGCAATTCTTCTGCTCCAGCCTTCCAAATTGTGGGATCATAGCCAGGAGCCAGCACACCCAGTTTTGAGAAAGAAAAAATTACCTAGTGTGTGGTGGTGAATAATGGCACCTCTGCCTACTGTTCTTTTAAATATAAATTCAAATAACTTGTGCAAGGAGATCTGTACTGTACAAAACAAAATATATGGTCACAGATTTAGTAGAATATAATTGACATACAGCCAGCTACTCATAATTACAGGTAAAATTTATTTTCACATGCACATATAAAGCCATCACAAAAGTTGGAATAGTGCTACTTCATAATGATCTGATGTTCTTTCTAATTGTCACCTTCTAACCCTGTCAAAGAGTTCCTGCATCCTTTGATTTTTGTTGAAAATATTTTAATATTTTCATTACTGTTAATAAGAAATAACAATGAGACTATTTCAAAACACATCACTACTACAGCCACAATAATTAATACAATGCATATTGTTGTCTTCGCAGTAGTTATGCAGAGTGCAGGATGCAGATGTGATGATTTTTTAAATCATTATTGGTACAAAAATTTCTTCTCATTGAACTAAGAGAAAGTAATTGTACACATAATCCAATATTCCATACTAGTATTGGTTATCGGCAGAACTGATAATGTCAGAAGCTGTTGATTTAAGCCTTTTACAGATCAGTATAACAATCTAGCTTTACTTTTTATGCCTTGTGGTTAAACTTTAATGCTGGGTGATTAAGGCCATGTTAAAGAAAGACTTGTATAACAAAACATGTAACATTTGTATCTCCCAAGGTCAGTCAAATCCTCTCAGGATTTACTTTGAAATCATGTACAGTGCTTTGTAGAACTGTTGTCAGTGTCAGCCATCTGGATGAGTCATGGCCGTTGCTTGACCAGTTTGTTTTCTGTGAAAGCCTGAGAGAATGTTTTCTCTCTAGGTGACTCTCCTTAGGCACACTATACATTGTGTATCCCTTTCCTCTGTGGTCTCATAATCTCCTTGATTAGAAAATTTGGGACACCACTGAGCTATAGGATGTTACAGTGCATGTTACAGTGAAGGTTCTCACTGACCTTCAAGGGCAAGGCTGAAAATATTGACTATTCTTTTAGCCCTTCTTTTTTTCTAATTTTTTGGTCTGCAAACTTATATTCTTAACCGTCGAGAAGTTTAGTGATACTATTACTCTATAACATAGGTACTTGAACTTAATATTAGTGTCTTTCTGAATGTCAGACGTCTTAGACTTAACATACAATTGGTATTTTCCATCAATCATTGATATTACAATAAACCCCTATAGAATGTAATAAAAACAGTTACACATTTTTACACAGAAATTTAGAAATCTAAGCACATATAAAACTGTAGTCAGTCAATTCTATGGCATTTTTCCATGTCTCCTACTCTCTCTTTATACCATTTTTTTTTTCTTGTAAAACGACCATTTACTTGAGAGTATAGCAATAACTGAAATTATATTCGGAACAGCACACATCGAAAAGACCAGAATGACAGGCATTCCAAGCATAGTTTTAGTATTGCACATTGCTATCCTCAGTGTAAAAAACCTGTTGCAGGTTCTTAGAGCCATTGTCTAATTCATCCTATGTATCTAAATGCATGGTTTTGCTCCTGCTATGCTTCCTATCTTTTCTGCTTGCTGTCTCTTCATTGTTTAACCCTTTTAAGATCTTGATTTATATTCACCTGTTATACCTTTCCATTTTTATTTCTTTTTTTGAGTTCTTACACTACGGATACTATACAATATTTACATATGTAGGTCTGGTTTATTTCACTTATGGGTATATCTTCAAGATACATCCACTTATATATGAAGTATTCCAGTTTCTCATTCTTTATAGCTGAGTAATACTCCATTGTATAAAAATACCACATCTTTTTCAACCCTTCTTCAGATGATGGGCATTTTGGTAGTTTCTAAGATTTGGCTATCAAAAATTGTGCTGCTATGAACATAGGTGCACAGATAACCCTATGATATGATGTTTTCAGTCCTTCTGAGCACATTTCCAGTAGGACGATAGCTAGAATGAATAGGATTTGCAGTTCTAGGTTTTTAAGGAGTTTCCACATTGCTCTCTATAATGGTTGTACCAGTCTGCATTCCCACCAGCAGTGAGAACTGCTCCTTTTTCCCCATAGTCTCTCCAACCTTTGATATTTGTTGATTTCTTTATGATAGCCATTCTGTCTGAGGTGAAATGTTATGTAAGTGTTGTTTTCAATTTTCATTTCATGAATGGCTGATGATGTGGAGCATTTCTTCATGTAGTTATAAGCTCTTTGAATTTCTTTCTCTGAGAAGTGTGTGTTCATCCAATATTTTCAGTTCTAAACTTTTCATTTAAATATATTTCTCCCATAGAATTCATTTCTGTGTGCTATATGGCTCACTATAGATTGAAGTTATTATTTTGCACATAGAGATCCATTTGTTTCATATTCATTCATTAAAATACTACAGTATGACATACATTTGCTGGTTTCATTTTTTTAAGAATGTATTTAGAACAGTGTCTATAGGGCTGCACTACATAGATCAGACACACAGTGATCCTTCTGTGCTCAGCCTCCCAAGCACTGACATTACTGGCACGTGCACCATGCTCAGTCTCTACTGCTGGCTCAGTGCACCCGGGGGTGGGGCTAGCATGGAAAACTGGGATAGAACCCTGGTCCCTGTGCTTGCCTAAGCAGGCACTTTAGCCCTCTCAGCTATCTGGATGGACAATTAGTTTCATTTTTATTTAATTGGGAACAATTTCCACCTTCCCTATTGATTTTCTTTAACCAGAAGTTATTTGAAATTTACTCTTTCTTTTCTATTTATCCCATCTGGTCATTTTCACTTTTTCATTTATTTCAGTTTTTGTATAAATTGAGTAGTTTTCATTCTATTTATCTGCTCTATTGGTTTATTGCCTATAATTATGAAAGGTATGAGCTATTTTTATTTCTCATTTTGTTTTACCTTTTTCAAATTTATTGCTCTATCATTTGCTTGAAGTCTTCCTGAGAAGAGACAGGATATAGTATTTATATACTTTCTTATAAAGTTCAAGGGACCTTGTCTTCCCTGGGTATTTTTAAGAATACTCATTTGTTACTGATTTCAGTCACATATTTTTACACATTTAGACATCTAAGTATATACAAAATTGTAGCCGGTTGATCCTATGACATTTTCCTAATCTCTTACTCTCATTTAATACCTTTTCTTGTTTTCTTGTAAACCAACCATTTACCTGAGAGGGAGCATAGCAGTAATTAAAATTATATTAGAAGCAGCACACATCTAAAAGACCATAATGACAGGCATTCCAAGCATATTTTTACTGTTACACATTGCTAGCTTCAGTGTCAAAAACATTTTGGAGGTTCCTAGGACCATTATCTAATTCATCCTGATTTCAGTAGTTTGAATTGTGCAGGAAGTGGCATCATCTTCTCCTGTGCTTGGTATTATTGAATAAGGATCCTTATGAGTGTAACATTCTTATCACACTTGGAACATGTGATGTCATTGTTTCAGCAGATGTAGCTGATCTGTGTTCGTCTCATCTGGAGTGGTTTTCATTCATCTATGTGTTAAACTGGTTGAAGCTGACCCTTCAATAATGAACGCTCCTGCTAAAGGTTTCATTTTACTCCTCTCCTTGTGTCTCTTCCCCTGTTATCCCTTTAGTTTCACTAATATTTTTTCATTGTCTAACCTTTTGTTAATAACATCCTGAATGATTTGTATGACCACAATTACACTTTTTTCCTCTAGAAGTTTGATTTTGATCTTTTATAATTGCCTAGTTCTATGTAACCTTCTGAGCAAATGCTATTAATCTGTAATAGATTTTTATATTATGTATATGATTCATAATATGCATATGAGTTTTTAATCATCTCGAATTGATTGGCTTTTATCTTCAGTATAACATTCTTTCTGTCTTTTAGATGAAGAGTAATCCTTGTGTGGAGACCAGGCACTGTGGACTTCACCTTCATTGATGCTTGTTATATTTACATTCGCGTAAAGGTACTGGGATGCAGTTATTTGGAAACAGTTCATTCCATTCATGGTTTTATAGTTGCATGTGTTAGGTAGGAGCAGAGTTCCATCAGTCTCCATTGAATTATTGGTCATACTGAGTAAGGATCCTTAGAAGATTCCACCCAGTTCCTCATCTGGCAATGGAAATAGCTACTGGTCCCAGCCCTGAGTGGACACCATCTTGTCTGCCCTGTCTGTTCTCTGCAAGTGGCACATTTCTTGTTTCCTGTGTAGGTTAGAATCATGGTGAGTAGGACTCCTTTCTAGATTGATACCCTCAAAACTCTAATCCTGTTTGTCTCTCCAATCTCTCTCCTTGCCTCGGGGAATTCACACCAGTGGTTTAGAAAATGTTTCGATAATTACTTTGGAGTAATCATTGGACTTACTTTCCTCAATTATCTTTTCTTAGAAATGACTATCCTTTGATAGCTGATTCTCAGGGTCTTGAAAACTCATGGATTCAACCAATGTTTCTCTCTTCATCTTCTCTGACTCATTTACTTAATCCTTGCAATCCGCCTCATTTCAGATATTTGCTCTCAAGTGGAAACACAAGCCCAGGAGACACCTTTACCGAAAAAGACATTCTTACTGAACATAATGTTAATCGACAAGGGCTCTGTAACTGATGATACATAATAAATAACAATCATGGTGATCACTATGTGTCTTTTAATAATTTACTCTGATACATTTAATATTTTCATTAAATAAGTTCACTTTTATATAATTTGGTGCCTTAATAACTTTGGATACAAGCCACTTTTATGTTATTTAACGTTTCTTAATAAAGTGTTCTATTTTTAATGATATTAATATGTAGCATAAAAAGGAACAATTACAAAGTAAAATGTGATTCGAAGCAGCTCTGTGCTTCTAGATTATGAACTCTCTTTGTAAAGCAGAAATCTGTTGACAATAATGAATCTTATTTGTTGATTTCTTATCTAATTTAAAGAAGTCTCTATATGGTCTATTGTAGTGGTTACTCTTTTACCTTACTAATAATGCTTATATTTTCACATAAGGCAAGGCCTGGGAATTTTTTCTTTTCCCAAATTTCATGTTTTGTGTAAAGTTTACCTATAGTATTTGTATTATTATCGATAGACTTAATGTTTGTATCTGTCTATCTATCTATCTATCTATCTATCTATCTATGTTTATTATCAGGAATGACAATATGATATGTGCCTAAGATTTCAGAAAGCAGATTAAATTATATAAATTACAAAAACTTGGTGAGCTTTAAAACAGTTATTCATTACTAAGGAGAGTTATTCTATAGCACTTTTTGTTTTATAATTTACTTTTTAATTTATGTGTGAATCATATAAAAATACAAACATAATATCCTAACAAAAATATCTATAAAGCTATGTGCTAGAGTTGACAATAGCTTATCTAAGAATTAGTGAATTATGAGATTAATTTTAGCACTAATAACACATTTATAAATAATCATACAATTTCCTTATCAACTTTGAAGAGTTTTGCTTGATATGGTTGCTAATATTATATTGAATATTCACTTTTAATTAATCATCAGCATCAGAGAAAGATCATGACGTGTGATTTTTGCTTACAGAGAAGGACACCAAACAATGAAGAAAGAGAGAAGGACAGGTAGCAAATAATTCAACATTGTTAGGAGTAGCCAAGAAAAAAACATTCTTGGTATTGTATAGCATGCCTGGTGTAGCATGGATTTTAGAGCTATTTTCATGACTTCTGTAAAAGCAGGAACACTTTTATAGTGCCACTGACACTTCCTCAAATTCTTTTTTAAGTCATAGCCTTAATGTAAAACTTTTAGAATAAAAAACAAACAAACAAAAAAAACCCTTTACTTTCAGATCCATTTCATCTGTGGAGAGCAGGGAAATTTTAGCCTCAGTTCTTAGAGGGTGTAACAGACATTCTGTTATTTTTTTAAAGTAAATGCGAAACCCTGAGCGTAACAATAAATTACATGGAAAATGAAATTGTTTTAACAACCAAATAATGACTTGCTTTAAAAATAAGCAGAATATATCCAAACCTGGTTTCTTTACCAACTCTGGTTTACATGAAGACATGCTTTTCACACCTCCATAAATACTGCTAATATCTGGGAAAGAAAACAGGTTAGAGGTAAGAGCTGTGGAAATGCAACCTGGGGTGATCTTGTATTCAGTCAATCTCCAAGAAAAGCATTCTGAGCTGACCTCCCACTCCCACTACCCAGCTCTGGTTACTCCTCCACATAGTGTTGAAATACTGGGCCACTGCAGGTGCTAGACTTAATTCTCAGGAGCAATGTTTAGACAAGAAAATGAATAAATAAGGAAATAAATAGGTGAAAAAAGACAGCAAGTCAAAACATATGTCTGGCCTGCTTCTACTGTATGCAAATCAGAAGCAGGAGTTATATGAATAGCCAGGACAGATCTCTTCAAAATATCAAGAGAGTTAGATGGAAGATTCAGAGTCATCGCATAGAATTTGGGTTGCCAGCTGCACAGTGTGGCTCGAACAGCAATTAAACACACGCTGTGGGACCATCACAAGGGCCAGAGCCAGGAAGCTGGTGCCATTGACATGAGGATTCTCAATCTCAGGGTCCTCGGGCTGCAACTTGCCAGGGTGCAAGGTGTCACGGGGCTGGACCCCATTCCCAAGAGCTGACCCCTTCTCTGTTAAAGTGGATTTGTTCTGTCATGTGCAGCGAAGACCTCTTCATGTGTCAGGAGCACCCTGTAACCTTTGTGCTAATTCCCATGACATCCTCTGTGTCTCACTGTAGGATACTGTGAGCAGGTCTTTCGAAGAGCAAGGAGAACAAAAGATTCTTCGGCACATCTGAAGAGGACTGCTTGAGTGCGCCTGAATATAGGGTCATGGTTTGAAAAAGGCTGTGAACCCCCTACCTTGCACTAAAAGGTTTTCAATACACTGAGACACATTTTTTAAATGTGCTCCTATAAACCATGTTAGGCCCAGTTCATTTGTGTATTCAGTTCAATTGCATTGGAATCAATTGGTTCCCAACTGAGTGAAGGTTTTAAAAAAAATTCTAAGATGTCGTTTTCCCTTACTTATTTTCTTCTCTTTTAAAAACTATAAATCAGCAGACACTGGATCAAAACTACAGTGTGTAACAGAGCAGTTCAGATGAGAAAAGAGTATAACAATAAGCAAGTGACAACCCCAGTATAACTTACACACAAAAGCCTCTGAGCATTCAAAGTTCTCGGCAGATGTCTTTAGCTATTTCCCAAGAATAAACCCGGCAATAATGTAAGAGTCCTGTGTATGCTGGCTGCACACGTAAGTATTTTCTTCACCTCAGTTCCTGCACATTTTAAACCACTACACCGCCTGTTAAGGGTGCATCAAAGGAGAACCTGGCCAAAAGGAAAGGAAGTTGTGTTTTGCTAGGTATGTGTGTGTACATTCCCCCTATATTATTCCGTAAAGACTCAAGGCTTATTTGAATTGATGGATGCCTGATAAGTAGTATATACGTAGCCTATAGCATTATCTAAATTGAAATATATTATGAAAGAAGCAGGGAAAATGTATAATGATGGTGATAATAATATTTGAAAACACTATGAACGTTATAAACTTATATGTCCATTTGGTCCCAGTGGTAACTAATGTGGAATATTTATTCATTTTCATGGAGATAGCTAAAAAGCAGAACTCTATTCAAGGAACAATCTAAAAGATTTTCTACTGGAAAACGCATTGCAGCAATTTTTGGACCACTAACATGACTTAACTGATCAACACCTAACATTGTGACAATCTCCACAATGTCATAATTGATATCTCATTGATAATAACCAATAGGTAATTATTAATTTGTTTCAATTTTAAAGATATAAATAGGAGCTTGATTTATCTAGTGAGATAAATGACAGCTGGCAGAGATCTCCTAGTGTCCTGGCACCATACTAGATACAGACAGGGGTCATCTCTAAATTTTACAATCCATGCTGTCCATGAGCATGAAGCTTATTGGTTGCAAACCCATGCAGGCTCGGAACCCCTGAGTAACTCACACAAAGGTACAGAGCTCAGAAGCACAGGGTCCAGCTCCTGGCTTTGCTCCAATATCTCATCTTGCTCTATGTACTCCACAGTGACAAGAATTTAAAAAACAGTGGTTGGTAAGACTGAGCCCTATGTATCATCAAATGTAACAGTCCCTACAGAAGCAGTTTATGTCCAGCTTCATGCTTCATCACTGCCCTAGAACAGCCAAAATAACTGTTGTTTTCACGTCCTCTAAGTTCCTCGCTGTGAAGGCAGGCCCACAGCTTCTTATGAGGCTGGGAAAGTTCCAGGATCTCTTAGCTGCCTCTGCTCAGTGCAGATGCCACTGAATATCTACCCCACAGGCCTGTGTGATGCACTGCTGGGGAATCCGTGTACATAGTGTCAGCTGTTGATTCTCACATATAAAGGTTTTGGGGGTAGAATCTGTGTAATGTTAACATGGCAGTGTGTCTTACAGTAAAATGGGCACTGTCCTTGTGGCCACCAATTAATGTTAGAATCAAAGTATTTTTCAAGTAGCTTCTGTTTGTGGAATTCCAAGACTGGAATGTTTTGTTAAACATTAACTTTTTAATTCATGTGTCCTTTAAATATTTAATTAATGTGTCTGTAATGAGATACCTTGAACTACTTAAACGCTTCCCTTACAAAAATTATACAGATGCCAAATTACCATTCTTATTACTTTTTTAAAAAATCCCTTTTTTGATGTGCCATCACTGAAGAAAATGAAAGAGGAGCAGACTCACCGTGTGGACTGCCAAACAAACTACAGGCTGAGCTGTCATCACCCCTATTGAGGATCAGCTTTATTACTACAGGAATGCACATTTTTGCCATGAGGTAAACGGCATGTATATGATTGTGAAGTATGTTATAGTTCGTCATTGTTAAATATAAAGTTTCTATAAGAACAGGAAAGATATATTACTGTTATAGAATTCATATAGACACAGCAAGATCTAGCCAAAGGCAAAAAACCAAAATAAAACACAACCAAAAAGCTCACAAAGAATCAGTGGTAGAGGTAAAAGTAAGAGTGTTCAATTTGTTAGTTCATTTCATCTACCCTAGTGCCACTTCTAGGTCTGTGCCTTACTCTTTCATAACCTGAAGCACTTCGTCTTATACAAGGGCATGATCCACCTACTTGGTTTTCAGGAAATGCCTTCAATGTGGTGAAGATGTTAAAAAGTGAACATGTTAAATTAGCCACAGCATTCTTCAGACTGAAAGAAAACAATTAATTTCTGTCTTCATCAGCTTGAGGACAACATTATGTCCTCAGAAGAGGAGGGAATTTTGGACAATCTATGATATATTAGTGAGTGAATGATTATTCACAGCCATGAGGCCAGCCCATGTTTCAATAAGACAAATTGCCCTGGAGTGTTCTGGTGGCAAGAAATGATAACTCATGAGCCAGAGTGGGTGAAAATTAGAGAACTGATGAGAACCAGGAGCAAGAGGAAGATGGCTTTAAAGAGAAGAGCCTATGATTATTATTCCCTGAACCTTCTGTCAGATAGAGCTTGAATCCACTTCTTTTGAAAAATCTATAGAGCTGTAGACACTATATGTCAATGTCAAAGTGGTTGCATGTGTTTCTTGCCAATGGCAAAAGATTAACTCCTCAGGATGGATGCAGGGACCAGCCCACAAAAGAAGATGCATTTCCAAGGAAGTGGTTCATTTGGTTTGCAGCATTCTAGACCGTCATGTGTGTGCTTAATACCTAGGGACTAGAGATGCATTAGCCCTGTCTACGTTACTGTACCAATTATATGCAACTGGGCTCTATCTATCTATCTATCTATCTATCTATCTATCTATCTATCTAGTGTGTGTGTGTGTGTGTGTGTGTGTGTGTGTGTTTTGGAGCTGGATGTGATTTGCTAAATGATGAATGCCCATTATTTTATATTTGTTTTTTGGAGTTAATTTATTTAGAGGTGAGTCTGGACCCTGAAAACCTGAGTAGGACTCATAGTAGCATTAGAAATATAATATGGATATCAAGTCCTCAGAATTGATCGCAACAAGTGCTGAAGGATTGGAGTTATAAGGAGTTTAAAGTTTTCCCTGGTGTGAGTTGACTATGGTTTCTGGCATTAGCTAAAGGTAGTACTCTACAAGCTGCTTCAGCAATGCTTTGGGGCCACTTCATTTTGTCACCCTACAATTACCCATTGTGGTCACCATCACATCATATATATTTTTTGCTTTCATTATTCTTCCTTACAGGTTAGTTGTGCCAAGAAGCAGTACTAGCAGCTTCCTCTTAACTTTTAAAAAGTTGAAGTGAGTGCTTAATCTTACTCTAATTCACATTTGGATATTTATACAACATTAAGAGCTGAATAATCCACATCCAACTGCTACTACTTATTGGCTCAACCCGGTCATTCCAAAATTTATTTGTAGTTATACTTTAAGTAATACAGCCAGCAAAATTCTTCCTAAATTGGTTCACTTAAATCATGGATATTTAACAAAGATATATTTTCTTCATTCATGCCTGCACACATCTGAATATTGGCATTAGTTAATTTGTCATGGAGTATAGCTTTCATGAAAGAATTTCTGTGTTCAGGGCAGGGGATACAGTTCAGTGGTATAAGCACTTGCCTGGCAAATGTAAGGTCGTGAGTTCAATCCCAAGTATTAGAAAAGAAAATTCTGTGTTCTATTCCAAAACACAAGCGCTTCCTCAAGGAAATTAGCATTGGAGTTTTAAAAAGTAATTAGGAAGCCATGATGCAAATATTTGTTTTGGAAATGCTGAGAATCATGGGGAAATGAAAGATAAATCTAATGGCGATGTTCACTGCCCTCCATCCCGTGCAAAGAGTACACACAGTGCACAGCTATGCTGTGATCAGAAGCCTCCTCCTGCTGAGCTGGTATAGGAAGTGTGCCCTATGGTATGACCTGAGTCGTTGGTTACTCATCTTGCAGAAACCTCAAGTTATTCACTGAACAACAATCTTTTAAAGACAGATACACAATGAAGCTTTTCAGTCATATCCCAAAATTCCAGAGTCCAACATTTGGTGGCACAGCTAATGCTAACAATGCTTTTTGTACCCTTCTGTCGGTCAGACTTCCTTTGCTATGACAAATAGTTGAGATAAATCTACTTAAATAGAGGAAAGGTTTATTGCACCTCACCGCTTCAGAAGTTCTGGCTCACAGTCAGTTAGTCCTGTCACTTTGGGCCTGTCATGGTGCAGTGCACTATGACAGGAGCCCCTGTGCAGAAAGTGTGCACCCCTTGTGGTGGCCAGGAGCATAGTGAGGAGCGAAAGTGGGCTGCAAGCTGGGCAAGGCAGTGCGAGACTGCCATTTCATGAGGATTATAGATTGCCTCCAGCTTGGAAAAATTAGCAATGTACCGAGACTCTCCTTATAACAAGTGAGAAGGGTTGTGAGTATGGCTTAGTCAACTGACCCTGGATTCAACCCTCCTTGTTACCAGAAAAGCTTTGGGATCCCCATACAAAATCCTGGTGATGGTCCAGTGCACTACTCCTATCACCTTGCTTCTGTTATTCTCTTGATAATAAATGTGCAACCACCTATTAGTGGCCCCACAGACTGTCGTGAGGTCTTCAGGAGTGGCCCAATGTGGCATATTTCTTAAGCTAATTGTATAATCCCTTTGATATTTATGTTTATGCTATGCCAGAGGAAACAGTGCAGACTTTGCTGCCCTGAACGCATCTCTAGCCTGACCTGGATTCTTCCTGTTATAGTAACATTCTCCTCTGTGAACCCAGCATGCAATGTACATACTCCTGTTTATGAACCCATCAATGTGTCAGATTGCTTGAATCTATTTTTTCAACCATGAACTTATGGAATCCTGGTCTGTATTTAACTTCATCCTTAACAGTATCATTAGGGGGTTGGGAAATAGTCTGGTGGTCTAACTGTCTGTCTAGCAAGCGTGAAGACCCAAGTTGGATCCCAGTATTGCATACTCTGCCACCCCTAAAACAATGTCACGGAGCCTGTAATCCAGTTCTCCAGAGGCTGAGACAGGGGGATCACTATGAATCTGAGGCGCATAGTGAGACCCTGTGCTAAATATATGAATAAATTAAAAAATAATGTTTAAAAATATTTTTCTTGGCAAGGTTGTAGCTCAGCAGCACAGTTGGCATGCTTGCTAAGTACAAGGTCCTGAGCTCAGTTCCCACACCCACCCCTCAAAAAAGAAAGAGACTATTTTTCCTTATGATAAAACAACATTAAAGTTCTAGGGCTGGCCAAATAGCTCAGCGGATTAAAGTGCTGGCAAGCAGGCAAGCAGGTGTAGGGGCCAGTGGTGTTACCCTGGGTAGTGCTGAGACAGCAATTAAGACTGAGCATGGTGGCATGCACCTGTGAGCTCAGCTCTTGGGAGGCTGTAAACAGGCAGATCACTGTGAGTCTGATCTGTTAGTGAGACCCTGAACACCCTATAGACCCTTCCTGAAAAGAGGAAAAACAAAAAAATTGTAAATCCTGATTTTGTCATTGGGTAAGTCTGACTAATGCTTACTCTGTGCAAATCATTACAAAATATTATCACCAAAGAACTTTCTTTTATGCCACTTCCTGTCACCTCAGAGACAGAACATTCTGTTCTTCTGATTATAAAAATTGATATTTAATTTCAAGATTTCACATAGTGTGAACTCTTTCTTTTCACTTCTTTTAATTCCTACTTTTGTGAGCTAAGTAGAAATTGTGTGTAGATATTCACTTCTTTTCAGGGAGGGCAGGAGTATAATACTAAATGTGTATGTTACAGTTTGCTTTCCTCTTGATGGACACCTAAATTCTTGCAGTTTTTGTCTGTTATTAATACATCTGACATTTTTTCTTTTTTCATGATTATATATGTTTCCTTTCAAATAAATAACAGACAGAGATTACTGGGATTGATAGAGATGAAAGGTATTGTTTAGCTGGGCGTGGTGGTGCATTCCTGTAATCCCAGCACTCAAGAGGCTGAGGCAGGAGGATCGGTGTGAGTTCGAGACCAGCCTGGGCTACAAAAGTGAGCTCAAGGCCAGCCTGAACTGCATAGTGAGAGCCTGTCTCAAAAAGACAAAAAAAAAGAAAGAAAGGTATCGTTTAAAAGAAACTGCCAAAATTTATCCCAAAGAGGTTTCATAATTTGACTATTAACAATCGTGTTAGAGAATTCTTTTATGTATTTTAATATATCATTTGGAGTTGTAAGTATTTTTCAATCTTGGCAGTTATGATGGTTATGTGCAAAAGTCTCTTTATAGTTTTATTTAAATATAATAATGAATCATAATCCTAAGGATATTTTCATTTCCTTGAAAATTCAGGCAATCTTCATCCAATATTTGATAATGTTTGTTTCTTATTTTATCTGAGATATTTACCTTATTCTCATTTCTTTTTTTTTTTTTTTTTTTTTTTTTTTTTTTTTTTTTTTTTTTTTTTTTTTTTTTTTTTTTTTTTTTTTTTTTTTTTTTTTTTTTTTTTTTTTTTTTTTTTTTTTTTTTTTTTTTTTTTTTTTTTTTTTTTTTTTTTTTTTTTTTTTTTTTTTTTTTTTTTTTTTTTT
>PVJA010014668.1:0-46974 GCA_004027025.1 Myocastor coypus | reverse complement strand
TTTTTTTTTTTTTTTTTTTTTTTTTTTTTTTTTTTTTGTGGGACCAGGGTTTGAACTCATGACCTTGCACTTGCCCAGCAGGCACTTGTGCCTCGGAGCTATCTCCCCAGCCCCACTAGTATGTATTTTTCAGTAATTATAAATAATTAGAGATTATCCTTTTGATAATTTCCCTAAAGTTTGGAATATACATTTACAACTGAATTTATACTTCTAAAAGCCCCCATAGATTTGAAAAGTCATAGTATATGCACTGTCAATCATAGCACAAGTTAAAGAGTAGTAGAAGGTACCTTTAAATTAAATAACATTGAATTTCTTTGCAGAATCTTTCATTCTTTCCTTCAAGTTTTGCATTACTTATGAACGTTACTGTCTCAGTTATTCTCCTCTCATTTCTGGGACAAATACCTGACACCCAAAATGAAGGAAGGAAAGATGTATTCAGGGCATAGTCAGTGGAAGTTTCGGTCACTACTCAGCTGACTCCAAGGCAGAGTTGTACATGGCAGAGAGCAACCTTTCATGGCAGTGACAAAAACAGAGAGCAAAGGGAGGAATAAGGGCATCAGTGGTCACAGAGAGCAACTCTGGGTCCTTTATGTTGTGTTCCGGCTATCTGCCCCAGGCTGCATGTAGTACCATACCCATAATCTCAAGTGTATGCACATCCATAATCCCAGTGGATCGTGAATTATTTACAAAGTCTAGAAATCACCCCATGACTGCATGAGGCTTATGAGGCTTATGAGCCTTTGGGGATATATATATATATATATATATATATATATATATATATATATCATATAATATATATGGTAAACTTGACATAATTTCCATACTTTAAACATGCTTTTTTCTGGACTTAGAAATTCAGGTTAAACCAACAACAGATTAAAAGTATGTATTTTGGAGGTCCAGAAAAACAAAGCAAGAAGTTGCTGGACATCAGATCATGCATTTAATTGATCAAATTGTGCAATAGGCACGTAGGGTAATTGTAGTCTCCAGCCACTGCTGGTCGCTCAGCCTCTCCAGTGCTGGCTCCTCTTGTATCTTATTCATGTCCTGAGTGTTTATTCATGCACTGTTTTTGTTGTATTCTGTGAATTGCATTTCTCATTGTTATTGGCCACACAATGATCAATTCATAATGTATATGAGTTACTTAAGTAACATTTGTGTAGTATTTCTTATTATAAGGAGAGATGCTTTAGAGTGAATGAATATCCAGAGATTATATTCAGATACCATGCCATTTTAGATAAAGTATTCAGTAACTGTATATATTTTTATCCTGGGACCCTGAGATGGAAGGTCCCATCATTGGATACTAACTGCCATGGATTTTAGAAGATGGTGGTATTACCTAATGGTTTTCATTTCCTAAATGAGATTATAGTTTCTGATGTAACTCAGTAGCATAGTACCTGCCTGGCAAGCATTAGGTCATGAGTTCAGTTCCTGGAACCAAAAAATCTTCTTTCAATAGTTTGTGCAGGGTCAAGTCTATTAGAATCAAATTCTTCCAACTTGTGCTTCAGAAAGTCTTCATATCTTAAAGCCAGCTTTTCCCTGGGTATGGTGGCACAGGACCGTAATCTCAGTTTCTGAGAGGCTGAGACAGGGGGCTCACTGTGAGTTCCAGGCCAGCCTGGGCTACAGAATGAGTTCAAGACCAGGTTAAACTGCATAAGAAAGCCTTGTCTAAGAGAAGATTTTAAAAATGAAAGGCAGATAAAAGAAAGGAAGGAAGAAGAGAAAGAAGGAAGGAAGATAAGAAGGAGGGAGGGAAGGAAGGAAGGAAGGAAGGAAGGAAGGAAAGCAGGGCAACAGGCTAGTATAAGTTAGATATAATTCTCATCTTTACTGTTTACTATGGGTAAAATAATTTGTGCTTCGTCTTTTCTTCACTTTCCATATTTTATTTTCTTCAGTTAGGATATATACAGATTAAGGGATGGAGGGGATAGCTCAATAGAAACGTGCTTGACTGGCAAGCACAAGGGCCTGACTTCAATCCCTAGTTCCGAACAGAAAAAAACATATATACATATAAGTAAAATTTTTACTACGTGTTTCTCTCAGTAACACTTGGGCTTCTCAGAACTGTGCTTACTTTGCCAATATTTTGGTGAATTCTTAGTAATTGTTACTTCAGATATTTTATTTATTTCCTTTCGTTCTTCTTCATGAATTCCAACTTTTGTTGGGTTACATCTTTTGTAGTTCTCCTGTAGTCGCATTTATTCTTGTCCCTCTCCCCCCACCCAATCTGTTTTCTTGCTTGAAGTTTTGTCCTTTGCTCCAGCTCGGAGATTCTTTCCCCAGCCATTAGATAAATGGTTCATAAAAGCCATTTATTTCTGTTGCAATAGTTTATCACTCTAACATCTGTTTTTGATTATTTCTTAAACATTTCATCTTTATCTATCCACTTACTTTTGCATAATGTTTGCAATATCCTTTAAATCTTAGACTAATAATCATAATGGTCTTTAAAAATTATTGTCCTAGCAATTCAAACTTTCCTGCCATCTGAGTTGGGTCTGACTTGTGCTTCCACCGTCTCCCTACATTTGCATGTGTCTTTTAAGTCTTCCATGTAAGAAGGGCATATTACACTGGGTGAAAAAGCTACGATAAACAAGTGTGTGTTACATAACAGCAAGGTGGGGAGGAAGTGGATGTCCTCCACAGTTCTCTGACTGGTTCTGAGTCTTTCGAAGGCCTTTTGCCTTCGGATTTTATAGGTCACTATTTGTCTTGGGGGGGTCCCTTTCCTGCCTGATATGACAGAGGGCTACAATTCTTGCTTTCTGTACAGGGAAAGCTACTGCAAACTGGGGTTGTGCACTGCCTTTCCTTTTCTCCAGTAGGTTAAGTTCGCATGAAATTCCAAGAGGAATCTGGTAGTGCAATTGTTTCTGCTGAGGTCAAGCCTTGTTAGGCAGAGCAGAAGTGCATCAATATGGGACTGGCAGGATGGCTCAGTGGTCCAAAGCACCTGCTTAGGAAAGCTTAGGCGGCTGCAGGGACCACGGTTCGATCCCCGGCACCACATACTGCGCCAGCCCTGCCCTCAGGGCAAGCTGAGCTGGCCATAAAAATAAATAAATAAACAAAAAAAGTTAAAAAAAATGCATCAATATATTTTAAAGTGGTTTATTTCTTCTTTCTCCTGCTAAGAACATAAAGTTCTTCCCTCAGTTCACTATGCATAACTGGTTTGGTTCTGGTAGAAAAATTTTAAAAAGCTTAGAAGATGCTCTGTCATGGGGACCTCTGGAACCATAAACTCTCAGATCTGTCTACATGAGTCCACAAGGGTAAGAACTCAATTGCACTTCATGTTTTTCTACCCAAACTATGGTTCTCATAAGTGTACATTTTCATGGGTTTCTGCATTTCCTGTCTCTCTCATTTGGAGATCAGTGGTTGGCTGTGACAGGATTGTTCCGATGTAGATGAGAATTATTGATTTTATCAGCTTGTGCTGCTCTTTGCTTGTCAGGATATAGTGGTCACTTCCACACTCCTAGCATGCCAGACTGAGGAAACTGGAAGTTTCCAAAATTGTGATAAGAATAAAGTTTGGCATTTTTGCTAATCTACAGAAACTAGATAGATTTTCTGCACTAATTTTGAATCTTTTAAATTTTGATTTTAGAACTTTATGAGATTTTATATACCATTTAATTCACCTATTTAAAGTCCTTGGGAGCCGGGGAGATACACAAGCAAAATAAATACTTGCCTGGCAAATGCAGGGTCCTGAGTTCAATCCCCAGTGCCACAAAAAATGAATGAATAAAGTATTTTAGTTTTAGTGTATTTAATATATTAAGATATCTACTTAACCTCAAAGTTAACCCTGTAGCAAATTATAAGTGGGCCATTTAATCTCTTTCCTGTGCTACCTACACTCTCTACTGTAAAGTGTACACATTTGTATTTATGACTAAACACCTAGGAAAAAAAATTTCTATGTTGTATAACTGTATGGTTAACAAGTTGCTGGACCATTTTGTTATTTTTTAAAGTAGTTGTACCACATAACAGTCCTTCCATAATTTCATGAGACTACTAACTCCTTTGCATCCTCACCAATATTTATTAGTATCTGACTACAACATTAATGCCCTATTAGTGGATATGAAATGCTGGTTCATCCTGGTAGTTAGTTGTATTTCCCTCAGAGCTGATGAAATTGAGTTTTTTAGGTGTGTTTATTGATAATCCATATGCCATCTTTAGAGAACTGTCCATTCAAATTATTTGCCTGAATTTTAATGGGATAATTTATCTTACAATTGATTTCTTCTATAAGATATCCTGTGGATATTAATCACCATTATATTCTGGGAATATAATCTATTTTGTCATGGTGATATATATAAAGTAGTAATGTAATATTTACTTTTCATGACTAACATCTTGTTTAATTTTAGAAGCGAAACAATTTAAGCAGCGTATGTCAAATTTCAACATGATGAGTTCACTGACACAAAGTACATATGGTAGATTTCTTTTTTTCATTACATGCTAGGATTGAATACTTTTATGTTAATAAACACTATCAAAATAATTTTTGAACGGAGTACACTTTGGAGATAATTGGTATGTTTAGCTAACTGTAATCAGGGATATCGGAGATGTGTGTAATGCAGTCATGACACTGCAGGGCCCTGAAAAAATCTGGGAGAAACTGAGGTAAGTTAATCTTCTAATTTAAACCATGAGACCCAAGTGCGCAGGCAGCTACAGAAGTGATGTATTTTAATACATCATAGAGACAATAAAAGTCTCATCCTTCTGACATCTACAAAGTTGCATAAAACAACAGCAGCATCCTAAGAAGAAAGAAAATGAGGAGAAAAAAATTAAAAGGATCAATCTGATAGCTCAGCAGACTAAAACACCCACTTGGGCAGAGTGCAGAGGGTGGGTTCAAACCCCATCCTGCTGTGCTGGCCCCGCTCACAGGGCATTCTGCAATGGGGGATGGGAGTTAAGACTGGTTGTGGTGTGTGCCTGTAATCCAGCACTTGGAAGGCTGAAAATAGGAGAATTACTATGAGTCTGATCTATGTAGTGAGACCCTGTAGACACTGTAGACCTTGTCCTTCCTAAATACAAAAAAAAGAAAAAATCCAGATGTTATGCACAAATAATTGACCATCTGTAGCCAAGGAGGACTAAAATGTTGTCGTATAGATCTAGCTTAGCAAGATATAAACTCTAATTAGTACTGGACATTTGGTTATTTTCTCCTCCTTTCAACAAGGCAGATTAGAATTGTGCTGTATCGCAGATAACAGGCACAAGACTTCATTTCTTTTATAGTTTGAGGTCAAGTGCATTTCACTATCACTGTGTTCCCTGCACTTAAACACGACAGCAGTCTTCTATACACTGCAAGTATTACTTCATACCACCAATCACAATCATCCTTGTGAGTATTACCTTAATTTTCACTTAAATCTCCAACCTTAACTTCTTTTCTTCAGGGACAAAAGAAACAAAATGGTGAATAATTTTAATATTAAATGTGCTAATATTTGTGGTGGGTTAATTACGGAGCATTACCCAGCTGAACAGTGTCAGTGGGCTTCTGGGCATAGAACCCTTTCAAGGATTGTTGTCACAACAGGAATCAAAGGAGAATGAGAGAGTAGTCTTACTGATTTTTCCTTGGAAGAGCCTCATTCTAGAATCCTGGAGGCCTCTGCTGCAGTTCGGTTATGGGGGCTGCTAGAAACTCCAAACAGCATGTCACACCCCACCTGTCCCTACCCTCTGAAAGAGAAAAGGCTGCTTAATTTTGTCTGCGCTCCTCTTTGGAGCAGCTGTGATCTTGCATCTGTTGGCTCCAAGCACAGACCCCTATCCTTCTGCAGAAGCTCATAGGCTTTCCAGTGTAGTCCTTACTCCTTCCGTCTCAGACACCTAGGCCTTTGGCTGCCAACTCCTAGGGGACACTGCCATGGGCTCCTCCAGGCCCAGGCTGCATTACTGAGATCATGAGTACTCAAACAGTTCTCTGTCTTTTTATTAATTAAATTTACTGGTGCATTTTCAACATCCATAATGATCATTTACACTGTTCTGCATTTGACTTTTTAGGTGACTATTGTAACATAATCCCATAAGTTATGCATCTTGTGCTAAATTTGTCCCCTTGGAAATGTTGATTGCATGATTCTACAGCAGAATTTTAATGGGAAACATGGTCAAAGCCAGTCCCCTGAGCCTCTTTTTGAACTAAAGGTTTTGCTCCAGGACATGAAAACTGGTAGTCCTAACAGTTTTCTTGGTGTGGCTCATAATACACTGCAAGTGTATAGACCGCCCTTTGAATACTGATGATTTATAGCAATTGGTTTGAACTAAATGATAATATTACAGTCTCTTAAAGAACTGTTTCTGAAAACACAGTGCTAGATACCTCTTGTTTCGTGTCCTACATTTTCCTAATGAGAGGGCTTATTGGTGATATCAGAAATGAATGATGTTTTGGACCTAGCCCCTCAAGGTCAGTGAGCACTCAGGACATAAGAGAACCTGTGCTGTAACATCTTATAACTCAGTGGTGTTTCAAGTTTTCTGGTCAAGGAGATTAGGAGGCCTCAGAGGAAAGGGATAAGTGAAGTATAGTGTGTCTAAGGAGAGTCACCTAGAAAAACAAAACAAAACAAAACAAAACATTCTCTCAGGCTTTCCCAGAAAGCAAGCTAGTCAAGCAATGGCCATGACTTGTCCTGATGGCTGACACTGACAACACCTCTACAAAGCACTGTACATAGTTCCAAAGTTAATCCTGAGAGGTTTTGACCTTGGAAGATACAAAAGATGAATGTTTCATTACACAGGTCTTGCTTTAACTTGCCCTTGATCACCCAGCAGAAAAGCTTAATTATGAGGCATAAAATGCAGAGCTAGATTAGTATGATGATCTGTAAGAGACTTAAATCAACAGCCTCCAACATTGCCAGTGTTACCGGTAACCCAATGCAATTAAGGAACATCGGGCTATGTATGCAATTACTTCCTCTCAGTTCAAAGAGAAGAACTTTTTTCTTTTTTTCTTTGCTTACCAATATCGATTAGAAAATTAATCATGTCTACACCCTGTACTCTGTATACCTACTATGAGGACAACAATATGCAATGTGTCAATTATTGTGAATGTACTACTAATGTGTTTTGAAACTGTCATATTATTATTTCTTATTAAAAGTAATAATAATAATAAATAAATGATGTTTGATCTTCCGTACTTTGAGCAAAATGCCCAACTCATTCTAATAGAGTGGGTTTTCACCAGTTAATTTAGGAATGTTGGTTTGTCAACATGAGTCATGCAGAAAATCCTCATGATCTAGATGGGAACTTACAATTATATATTATGTTTAAAATAATTTTAGTAATTTTGGCATGGATACAGAATGTGCAACGTTTTATATATAAATATAATTATAAATTGGATATACAAGCCACTGAAAGAGAGAAAGGGCCCAAAAATAAAAAGATAAATTCCTAGCTGGATTAGATCAAAGAAATGGGTGACATTTACTAATACTCCTTTTTGGATGTGACTCTAATTGCAAATAATTTGGCCACTCAAGGACTTTGGCCTCACATATTAGAATGACACTCATTTACAAATTGAGTAATGTATTCATAATTTTATTTAGAAAACTTATTCCTATCAGGAACAACTTATCGTTTTTCTCCATGGGGTAGCAGTGTATTTCTTAGGAGGAATTGATTGGTCAGTGCGAGCAGTCTGCTTCAATTTCCTACTATCCAGGGATCTTGAGATTCAAACATCTGCGAAATTTTCAATGACTTCTCTATGCCAGCAAAAAGTAAAAACAATATATATAGAGAAAGAAATGGTTCTTTGATGATGTTTCCAGATGTTTTTAATGCTGCCCATATGGCAAGGGCCATTCTTTTCTAATAAGTTGGAGTTTTCAAAGAATCTCACTAGTCAACTGAAGTGTGAAAGATCCTAAGAGGCCCTGTATCTGAAAATGTCTCTATTCCTGACAATCAATGTAATTGTCCTAAAACCTATATGAAAGGCTTTATACATCATTCACACTGATCATACAATCTGTAAACTAGTAGCAGTTTGTGGCAAAAGGAAGAGCCTTAATTTTTGAGAGGAAAAAAATCCATTAGCTTACTACTGCATCCATTTGAAACTATACTTTGTCTTATTATAAACCTTGAGGATCAGATATTCCAAGATGTAGCAGGAATATAAATATATAAAACTACGTTTTCTTTGTTATGTTCTACTTAAGATTGCCTTAGTCGAAACCTCAATTAATTTTTTGCTACATTTAAAACACAGCTAGCATTTATTAGATACAGGGCCCTCATTATTTTCTAATTGTCAAATGATGTAATTTGCTGCCTGCTTTTGCCTATACTGTTAAGATAGTTTCTGACACTCTTTAGACCATTATATTTTAAAATATGCTGTCTCAACTAATAGAAGAAATATCACCTACAACCTGGCTAGAACTGCTAATGCTCTGGCACTGCCCCAGATCTATTGCATTAGGAGCTCTGCAGCAGGACACAGTGCCTTGAATTCTCCCATGGCTTCCAGGTGGTCGAGCTGCTACGGAAAGTATGAGCACCCCTCCAGGACACCGAAGTGCTGTAATAGACAACGTCTGAGTGATTGTCGTGGGATAGCGTGAGGCTAGGCAGGTATTAGAAGGAGAACGAGCTTAGCTTCTCGGGGAATAGAGATTTTAAGAAAATTAGTAATCAGCCTAACCCAGCTGGAGGAGCTCTTTGTCACTGAAAATGAACAGAACATCAGGTCTCACAGGAGCGCCCTCTGTTCTTGGGACAATGTGAGAGACAGTGGAGAAACACCAGGGTGACAGCCTAGAAAGGGACAATTACAGCAGGTTTGAAGAATGGCTCAGCCCAGCGGGCACTCCTGTTCTCTGCGGATTTCTGGGCCGAAGCCTCAGAGCTCCTTACGCAGCAGGAGCGACGCAATCACGGTTGGTTTTCCAGGAGCAGAACTTTGCCCACAGTGTTTAAGACCGAGTGAGAGGAGCAGTCAGGGCGCTAAGAGGAGAGACAGCGAAGTTTGAGATGATAATTATGATAGCCAGTGGGGTCTTCACAGAGCACTCCAAGACAGCACTGCTAATGAGAAGAAGATCCCCTTCTAGATTTTGTGTAGAAAGCAGGAAAGAATTTGTTTACACCCTAAAAAGAAGGACCCCCCCAGCGGGATGGCTCAGTGGTCTAAAGCGCCTGTTTGGGGAAGCTTGGGCAGCTTGAGGGACCGCGGTTCAATCCCCGGCACCACATGCTGTGCCAGCCCTGCCCTCGGGGCGGACTGAGCTGGCCATAAAAATGAGTCAATAAACAAAGGTTCTGAAACAAGAATAAAAATAATAAATAAAATAAAAAAAAAAGAAGGAAAGGTAAGGAAAACTAAAAATGGTCCTTCTAAAAGAATAAAGGCATAAGTTTATTATGTAATTGAATGGAGAGATAATACTATAGATATGAAAAATGGAAATAGGCGTTGAAAGTGAAAATGAATAACAAATTTGCCATAACAACATGAGTTATTAAAATTAAAGTAAGATAAAATAAATTTCAACATCTGGCTACATCCACAAGGAAAAAGATGTACTATCAGCAATTTGAATAGAGGTAATTTAACATAAATAATTCTGAATTAGAAAAATATTTATATGGAAAGTATTTGATTGCTGAAAATGTTACATAAGATAAAAATAATTGCAAGGTCAGAATGCAACTTCTCCAGGCTGAAGGAAAACAGGAGAGAAAGAACTAAGAATTTGAAAGACTCTTGAAAAGTTGAGTCTTAGAACATTTTCTGCAAGACATACCTGCCACTAAAAATACAGCAAACTAGTTAGACAGATGATGTAAAAAGGGAGCCACATGTAGGTGCTAATTAAGGAAATGGCTACAGGGTAAAAGATGTACAGAGGAGGAAGCAGGTGAAACACCAGGGGGCGATTCAGGGAAGATGTGGTGACCTTGTCAGTTTATCACATAACTGGTAAACTCACGTGTAGACCAATGGATTATTCACATGCAAACACATAGTTCCTCTTTGTGGTGTTCCACAAAGGATCATTTGCAAGAGAAACTGTTTTGTAACCCTGATGTTACTAAGTAGCCCAGTGAGAAGATCAAGTCTGTATGAATAGCATACAATGTCTGATAAGTCATATGCTCAATTTTTTTTTTTGTAAGAGCAATCGAACTTTCAGTGACTCATACATGAAAGGCTGCACAATATATATATGTATATATATATATATATATGCATAAATAATAAATATATTTGTATTTTTGTGTGTGAAATACAGCGATTTTATTTTAGGTACAGCTCGTATTGTAGGAGGACATATCTGATTTGGTAAGTTTTGACTTGAAGTTAACTTCTTTTTAAACTCAAACCTTATGTATCAGCAAGAATATTCAGTTGAATATGTTTTAGGTTTTTTATTCAGACACGGAGCATTTTATATGAATTATCAAAAGCTACGTGGCTAATATTTTGAAGGAAGAAAGAGAAAGATGATGAGAAAGAAGAGGAAAATGGAAAAGAAGAGATAGAAGAAGAAGAAGAAAGCAGACAGAAGAACAAATGTCACTGTTTGGGCTTTTAATTCCTGTGGACACATGATCAGAGACTCAAGCAGTGCAGAGGGAGAAGCCTGTCCAGCCAAGCCTGGTATGGACACCCTGGTGACAGTGTTGGAGGCAGAATCTGGGTGCCAGGAGCACGTATGCTGCCATCATGCTCAGAAGCTAAGCTAGAGGAGAAACAACTCTCTTTGTATCTGGGAACTATTTCAACGCTACCATGAGACGATTGGTGTAGCTGATCTCCTGATATTTCTGTTTGCATTGTGTACATATGCATGAAAATTTGACTTATCTATCTTGTGCACACTCTCAGTTATATTGGTGATTTTTTTTTTATTTTTAATTTTTTTTAATTTTTTTTTATTTATTATTTTTATTCTTGTTTCAGAACCTTTGTTCATCCACTCATTTTTATGGCTGTCTCAGCCCACCCCAAGATCAGGGCTGGTGCAGCATGTGGTGCCGGGGATCGAACCGCAGTCCCTGAAGCTGCCCAGGCTTCCCCAAGCAGGGGCTTTAGACCACTGAGCCATCCCGCTGGGCCCGTATTGGTGATTATTTTATAATAGTGGAAAATTATAATGGGAAGAGCAAGTGGCATAAAGTTGCAAAATTACAAGAAAATAAATACATCAAGAAAATGTATAAATTTATACATAAATTATATGTAAATATATGATAACATATAATAATAATATTTATGAAAATATAGAAATCTTGAATTTAATAATAGATAATTGAATTTACATTATCAAATATAAATAGTGATGCTCATGAAACACTGGCATTATTAAAGAATTTTAACTGTAGGAGATCTATTATGTGGTATAGTTAAGAAAAATACTTGAACAGGCTAAGAATCTAAGAATCTATTTCAAATTCTCATATTTTTCCTAATAATGACAGTTTTAAAGAGTCACTTATCTGGAACAAATTAATTCACAAGTTAAATGTGGAGTTTTATTTAATTAGAAAATTATATATGATTGTAACTAAGGAAAAAGACACTTTCTTCCTTCATAAAGTTCCTTCTCCTCCCCCTCCTCCTCCTCCTCTTCCTCCTCCTCCTTTTGCCCTTCTCCATGTAAAATTCTAAAAAGTTTTTCATTGATAAAGTTGGAAAGGAGGGAATAGCACTGAGGCAGAATAATGCAGAGATCCATTCATGAACTTTTGTCAACAAAATTCGTTCCATTTCTGGAATAAAAAGCCAAGTAGACTTGGCCTTTAACATTGATACTGATTGCAGCACCGTCACAGTAATGATGGGTAACACTTCCATCCTATGTGCTCATATTAATTTTACATTTTTCTATTCTGGGTACACGTAATCTAATCCAGGACTCAGTGCTTTCTAGGCAAGCGCTGTGCCTCTGAGCTCTCTCCCAAACCCCTGTATGTTCATTTTTTTATCTTAGCTCTAGGTGCTTACATTGTAAGGCTTCTTTCACTGTCCTGCAAGTCCACGTGTTGCTTTGCTTTACTGCTCTGTGTTTGGTACATATCCTAGTCCTTGAAAAAAATTACATATTTCATAAACTTTGAATTAATAAAGCAAAGAAAGTCATTTTGTCAGGTATGAATATATATATATACATATATATATATATATATGTATATATATATATGCCAGAAACATGATTGAATCCTAGAATAATAACTTACTTTCAAATGATTTTATATGATTATATGCAAAATTTCAAAGATGTATAAACAATCACAAAATTTACACTCTATATCAAATATATTCCACAGCATATTGTAAGGCTCTCCTTAGATATGAATCATAACCCTGAAATTATTAGCTTCTTCATTTTTAAGTAAAATAAAATAGGGAATTAAATTTCCAATTAATTTATTTATAGGCCATTTTGTTTCAAATTCCTGGATGAAGCTCTTGTGTCCCCTCTGCTTCCTGAGAGTGGTAGTCACTCATAGAGCTGTGGTTGGTCGGCATTCTAGGGGTCAGGCGCAGAACATGTGTTACAGGACTTCAGAGTCTACAAGTGACCCACATCTTGCGTTGTGCTTTTACGTACTCACAAGTACTTCATCTGTCTTTCACAGTTTCTTTACTGTAATCATAGGTATACTTCCAGAGATTGTGTATAGTCTTCCTTAGTTCCCTTATCTCTGAAAAAATTATGAAAGAATACAATGCTAACTTCTAAAATGGAGAAAAATTTTAGCAGTGAGCCCAGGTGTTAGGACTCTAATCAAATATTTAATAAAATTTTTGAATATAGATAGATATGACCTCAACATTTTTACTAAAAATTACGAAAACTTAGAAGTGCACAGAATAATGAGAAAAAATGTTACTGTCAAAAATTGTCATTATTACTTTCCGTAACTGTCACATCGATTTGAATAGTAAGTAGACTTTATTCTAGCTCCTCAGACTTACACGCTAAGACGTAGTGGCCTTCTCCTGTGGGAACAGGCAGAAAGGAATGGAAATAAATGTTACACACACATCTGTATCCATTATAACTAGTTAGCTGCTCTTCCATGGGTGAATACAATATGCTTTCTTTCCCCTCTCATGTGGGATCAATAGGTCCTTCTGTCTAAACCACAGAGACAGAGGCAAGATAGCACGAAGAAATTTACTAACCTGGGAGCTAGAGAATGATGTCAGGTATCATTTGTTGCAAAATATTTAATATCTAAAGAATAATGAGAAATGAAAACTGGTACTAAAGGGTTAGCTTTCATAGGTTTTCTGAAGTGAAGTTGTCAGGATGATTGATCATTCAGTTTTGTCATGTCTTCGCTGGCCATATGTTTTGAAAGAATTCTATTGAGTATGGAAATCTATGGATTTCTAAAATTTCCCTTTATACTACAGTGAGCTCCTAATGTCTTACAGGGAGAACACAAAAGAAAAATCATAGGTGACTCATTCTGTTGTGTTACTATGTGATAGATTTTTGACTGTGAGTAAACATAACTTCAAGATTGGTCATGCTTATTGAGTTGACTGATCAGTTGGGTTCCACCAAAATGTGAGTGCTATCTTCATTCAAGATATTGATTAAATACACTGGTTGATTTGCTTGTTTGTGAAAGGAGATAAGGTGGATCCTTACCATGGGACTTGGGGTTGGATGACTTGAAGGCATCATGCTTCCTCTCGAAATAGGCAGGCTGGCTATCTTAGTTATCCTCCATCTTTTATGGGAACAATGGAGATTAGAATAGTAGTGTTATTTCAGGACTACATTGATTTAATAGTCAGTGCCAGGACCAAAAATAAACAAATCAATTGATATTTTTCTCTTCTACAATAATCACATGGGTGTCTCTATCAATCTACTTATTTCTCTAAATATATATATATATATATATATATATATATATATATATATATATATCTGTGTTTGTATTTTGCATATATAGAAACTCTGGTATCAAGTGTCACAATATAAGTTTACTGAAGATAGATATTCAGTTTAAAAACTCATTAAATCAAATCCAAGTTAAATTAATCCGTTTAATTTGACTTCTTGTTTAAAGTCATGTGGAGAAAATAACCAGATGTTTGACAGTCTATGTTGTGTCAACTTGCCACAAAAAAGCCAATTCAATTTAAAAATGTAATTATTCATTCCAGTGGTCTGTTTGCACAGTAGCAGGCTTTGAGTTTGGCCACATTTTTACTTAATTGCTCCAATAATTGGACTTTTGGTAGATACAGCATAGAGTAGTCAAATCTGATGCTACTGAATGATTTGGTTGTTTAGATTTGTCATGATTCATTAACCATAAGTAGCAACAGAATAATTTTTGGTTTCCTGCCACTCAAAGGATTATAGAGTTCGGGTACAGAACATTTTAACACTGAGAACATTTTTCTTGAGTCTAATTTTTCCTTATCCATGAAAACACAATTGTTTTTTTTTTTTAAAATCAGTACTTATGGTTTCAAAATGATGTTAGTGTACGTGTAAATAATAAATGTAAAAAAGAAGTATATGCGTGACAACGTTTGAATTTGAAGTATTCTAAGAAAGGGTGTGGGAAATAGTGCAGAGCTCTATTTTGTCTTTGTGAATTATCCCAACCATACGCTTCCTGCCTATTCTGAAGTATTTAATAGTTAAATGGTATCACTCACTCTAAATGACGATACTGATATTCTTTCATTCAAAATGTTTTAAGTAAACCTTAGTGACAATTTAAAACTTAGCAATATGTGAAAAACAATTTTTACAGAATTCCGGTGCCTATAGTAAAACTTGTCACTAGGGAAATCGAAATCATTACAACTAATTTATTCATATTTTATTAGTGGTGCCGCAAAGCTTACCACTGAAGTCAGTACATAAGTATTTCTGTGACCAAGACCATCACTGATAATTTATTATAAAAGATCTTACACAAAATAGAGAAAACCACAAAGAAATTTACTATCACAGGCTTCCATTATGCAATTCCAAAAATCAGTTGTGCATTAAGTCTCTTCAAAAGAAATTTAAATGTGGAAGGAAAGTTTCAGGCAATAAAAGAGCCTAATTAAAACAAGAGAAACTTATGCGAACTTGGGTTTTACATTTTTCTTTTGTTCTTTCATTTGACCTTTTAGGAAAGTAAATCATAAAAATGTGGTAAGCTTTTGTAGTTTTGTTACTAAAAATATATTAACACAGACACATATACATCTACAAATACATGGATAAAAATCTATGGGTATGAACACTATAATACATATTACATCTGCACACTGCACATATGCTATATCTATATGTATTCATCTACATCCACACACACAATATATGTCTATGCATTACTGAAATATTTTGATAAGGTGAATTATAAAAGGAAATGAATGCAGTTTGCTTTCTACATTAGAGTCTGTCCAAGTAGGAAAATAATTTCTTTTCACTAAGAAGCATCATGTTTCCTCCCGGTCTGCAGATTCAGTCTACAGCTGGCAGCATAGCCCTCCAGTGGACCTAAGGGAAGAATATCATTTAAGCAAGACTGTTCTCCTATGAGCCGTGAGGTCAGCGGTGAGAGTCTGTACCTTTTATTTTCTCACCTGAACTTGAACATATATAAATCTGATGCGCAAAAATTATTTATAACAGATGACTTGGGGCCCAGCGTTGCGACCCTCAGGCAGTCACCCCTCTGAGTAACTTCAGTGAATGCTTTACCTGTTCATGGTCTGCTTGCCTTATGCCTGGAAGACAGAAAACCTGAATTTTGCTCTGGTTCAGGGCTTCAGGATCTATAAGGAATCACACATGCACATACAACGCAATATACGTAGTGAGTAAGAGGAGAACAAAAGATGTGCAGAGCAGTGTTTATCTGAGAGATTTAATTGACACAGGTGTCCTAAAGCCCACTAGCAAAAATCCTTCATTAAATTTCATTGAATCATTCTGGTTGATTTGTCTCCCACTAATTTATGTGTGTTTTTTTTAATTTTTAAAATTGTATTTTTAATTTTATTTTTTTCTTGTTTCAGAACTTTTGTTTTTTTGTTTATTTACTTATTTTTATGCCTGGAACCTGCCCTGAGGGCAGGACTGGCACAGCATGTGGAGCCTGGGATCAAACCGCGGTCCCTGCAGCTTCCTAAGCGTTCTCAAGCAGGTGCTTTAGACCACTGAGCCATCCTGCCAGACTTTTCACTAATTTATGAATATAAATTCTGTTCATTTCAGTAGTGAAAATACAATGGAAACGCTTCCTGTATTTTTATTTTATTTTGATGTCACATGCTTTTAACAAGTGTTCGTAAAAAATTCATCTGGTCCTTAAATAAAAGGAGAGAGAGAGAGAGAGAGAGAGAGAGAGAGAGAGAGAGAGAGAGAGAGAGAGTGGAAGGGTCATGAGAAGCAAGGAAAGGATGGTAGGGGAGGGGAGGGGAGAAAATTTTTTAAAAATTAATGATTGCATCAAACATCAGGGATAATTTTTTGTTTTCCATTTGTAGAAATTAAAGCTAAATTGAATAAGGATACTTTAGATATTCAGTAGTCCAAATAATTCACTGTGCTATCTATGTACATAATGCATATGCCTAGAGGTGAGAAGAGTGCCTTTCTACTGTAATTACTTTAATAATCTCTCTCTCTCGCTCTCTCTTCCCCCTTCTCCTTATCTATTTCCTATTAATGACAAAATGTATTCTTTTTATAGGATAGTATTTGTCTTGGTTACTTTTTACTCGTCGCTGGGACAAATACCCAACACTCAAAATGAAGGAAGGGAAGGTTAGTTTAGCTCACAGTTTGCGGAGGTTTCAGTTCATATTTGGCTGGCTCCAAGGCTGAGTGGCACATGGCAGAAAGTAGCAGTTCATGGGGCCAGAGCAGCAACAAAATGGTGACAGTGGTGACCAACCAACCAGGGCAACAGAGAGCAATAGCTTCAGTCTGTCTCACTGTCTCTCTTTATATTACATTCAGGCTCTCCACCTCAGTCTATCTCCCTTAGGCTAAACCTATAATCCCAGAAGTACTTAAAATACATAATCCCAGGGATCATGGATCAAGCCTCAAACTCTAGATCAGTACTAAATCACATAATCCCAGTGACTCATGAGTCAAGTCTCAATCTACAGAAGTGCCCACCTCATGGCTGCATGAAGCTTTGGGGGAACAACGAAATATAAACCATAACAGTATGCCAATCTGTATCTATACCACATTTGCTTTATTTATTCATCTGTTGAGAGAGATATAAGCAGATTTCATTAATTAGTTACTGTAAATTGTGCTGCTCTAAACGTGAATATGCACATAACAATGTGATATGTTGTCTTTAAAACAGTAAGATACCTAGAAGGACAATAGCTGGGTAGAATGAAATCTCTGTTTTGAAAATCTCCACGTAAATTCCCATAATAATTGTAACATTTTACTCCGCACTAACAATGTAAAAAAGTTCCTTTTCAGCCCATAGCCTGACCAACACTTATGGTTATTTGATATCTTGAGAATAATCTTCCTTTCTGGTATAAAACCATGGGCTTTTCCTTCAACATTTGCCTCTCTTGTTTCAGATATTAGAACATTTTTCACTGCCAGGCCAAGACCATCTGCAGCATCTGAGATTTTAAACATAACATAGATGCACTCCAGCCTTTTTATACACATCAAGGAATGTATATTCATCATGATTTCAGGTAACCCTGCCCACATACAAATGATAGATTTCTGGATATTATACTACCTTTCCTTTTATTATTTATTTAGTGTATTACGGAAGGGCCTACAGGCTGTTCAGGGTCTCACTACTAGATCAGACTCCTAGTGATCTGCCTGTTTACAGCCTCCCAAGAGCTGGGATTACAGGAGTGCGCCGCCACACCCAGTCTCCATTGCCATCTCAGTGTGCCCTGGGGGTGGAGCCGGCATGGCATGCCTGGAGATTGAAGCCCCCACGCCTGCACTTGCTTGCAGGCACTTAAATCCACTGAGCTATTTTTTAGGGGGTTTTGTATGCTTATGTGTGTGTAGGGTCTTACTATGCAACTCGAAGTCATTGTTTTCAGCCTCCCCAGTTCTGGAATTACAGGTCCGTTACACCCCCAGAGTGGGTGGCCAGATCAGTATTCAAAGAGGCAGAGTAGGTGTGGACTGTGGTGCCAGGGATTGAACCCTGGCCCCTGAGCTTGCTTAAACAGGTGCTTAGTCCACAGAGCTATCTTGCTGGCCTTTTATTACCCTTCTCATGTGTAAGAAAATACATTTGCTACTGATCACAAGTTCTTTCTTTTCTGTTACAGTAAAAACACTGGGTCATAATAGATTGATTTTTAAAATCCACTAATGTTTTGGAGCATATAATTATAAAGTAGTAAAATCCTATAATTTTGAACTAATAGCTTACATTTTAGAAAATGTTTCCATTTTAGATAAGATAGCTGGAGATTTTCTATTATGAATAGACAATCTTACCAGAGAGGCTTATGGGTGGTGGAAATGCAGCAGATGAGAAATTTGACCGCAAGATGTTCTTTCACTGATAACTTACTCCCAAGTAATTCAATAGAGTTTGGTAATCTCACAATCATCAAGGAGATTAGCCCTAGAAGTACTTAGGATTTTGATTCATTGTGCATATTTCATTGGGAGTATGTGGCTATGAATATGAAGAGAAATTATACTTTAGTTTGCTTTATTTTTCTGTAGATTCTATCGCAAGAATGCCAACCCAGAAAATTGGAGCGACCTTGATTTTATCAAGGATGCTCAGATTCCACTTGTTTTGATAGCTTTTGTTCTAAGGCTCATAAATCAAGGCTTACCTATATCTTCATCCCCTCAAAACTTTTGTTCTATCATCTTTTTATTGTATAAATGAGTTATGGAGCCTGAATTAAATAGAACACTCTGATGGAATTAATAAATCTTTTCAGGTTTTACATTGCTAGAAGTTAGGCACCTGAAGATAAGAGGACCTTTGAATGGGGCAGAAATGGAATCAGGATCATGTATATCTCTTCCCAGGTCAGGCACTTGAGAACTAGTTATTCATGCAAAAATTTACTCAATGCATTACAAGTTTGTTATTATATAAAATTGAGCACGTTAATTAGATTCAGTGGACTTTGTGGAATTCCTTCAGTGTGCACAGAAGAATCTAGCCTGCCTTTATCCAAGCTTGTTCTCCCTAAATTTTGGCAATTATTAGCAATTATTATCCATTCAAGACTTTATCTTTTAAAAAAAAATTACAAAAATTTTCCACAAGCCAGAGAGAACATTCTGTGCTCATTTTTTCTGAGTCTGGCTTATTTCATTGAGGATGTTGTCCAATTCTATGCATTTTGCTGCAAGAGAAGAATTTCATTTTTCCTTGTATTTGACTTCTATTCCACTATGAAATGTTTTATTTTCTAAAGTAACTCATGCATTGGTGAGTAGCTAGGCAGATTACCATTCTTACCTTTTCTAAATAGTGCCACAGTAGACGTAAGCCTTCATTATCTCTTTTACATTTTATTTCATCTTTATACTCCAAAGTGGGTTAAGTGAGTTAAAAATGGATGGGACTATCGCAATGTGGTGAAAATTTTCATTTCCTGATAGGAAATCATAGTGATATATTTGTTTGTCATTTGTATTTCATTTGTATAGCATTTGTATGGATCATTTGCTCTGTCATCATTCTGTCTCTGTGTTTGTTTCTGTCTGCGTTTCTCTTTCTCATCTGTCTCTGTGTCTCTGTCTCTGTCTATCTCTCTACTCAGCTGGACCATCCAGCTGGGCCTGCCACTGCATCAGTGTCCCAGAGAGATGGGATTTCACGTGTGCGCTACAAAACCTTGCTGTTTCCCCCATTTTAACACTATATATATATATATATATATATATATATATATATATAGTGTTAAATATATATATATATATATAGTGTTAAATATATATATATATATATAGTGTTAAATATATATATATATAAATATATATATACAAAACCTTGCTGTTTCCCCCATTTTAACACCATATATATATATATATATATATATATATATATATATATATATAGTGTTAAATATATATATATATATAGTGTTAAATATATATATATATATATATATCTTTGTTGTTGTTGTTAAGGTCATTGAATTTATCTATTCTTATATTAATCCTTCCTTGTATGAGTAGTCAGAAATCTGTAAAAAAAAAATACACAGGTCATCCCTTCCTTCATTAAATTGTTTTCTTTGCTGTGCAGAGAAATATTTTAACTTGAAGTAATACATCTTTCCAGTTTTGACTTTGTTTATGATTTATGCTCTTGTCCAAAATATCCTTATACATTCAGTATCGTGAGGGATCTTCCCTAAGTTTGATATGTTTTAGTCTTTTTTGTTTTCGATATCACACTTAGTTGTTAAATCTATTTTGAGTTGATTTTTGCTAAAGGAGGAGGGATAGAATCTTTTCAGTTTTCTGCATGTCGGTTACTAAGTTAGCCAGGATCACTCTCCAGAGGATGCCCTTTCTCCTAGGCAGCCTCGGCACCTGTCCACAATCAGTTAGCAACAGATGGCGAATGTGTTTCTGGGCCTCTGTTCTTCTCCATGATTCTTTGTGGCCATTGCATGTTGATACTATATCTACTGCCACTCTGAAGATAAGTTTAGCAACATTTTACTAGTTCTGTGAATAATTTCATTGGTATTTTGGTGGAGATGACATTAAATCTATAAAGTACTGTGCAAAATAAGGACATACTGAAAATCTTAATTCTTCCAGTTCATAGGCAATAAAGGTCTGTTTTTTAGCTATTTCAAATTTCTTTCTTTTGAAGTTTTGTGATTTTTCTCTATAGAGCTATTTTGCTTCCTTGTTTGAATTTGTTACTAGCTATTCCATTTTATTGTAGCAATTATGAATGGGTGTGCTTAATTACAGCTTTTTCAGTAACCTCACTTTTTTTTTTTTTTTTTTTTTTTTTGCGGGACTGGGGTTCAAACTCTTGACCTTTCATTTGCCAGGCAGACACTTGTGCCACAGAGCTATCTCCCTAGCCCCTAGTAACCTCACTATTTGTGTTCAGAAAAGCTACTGATTGGTGCATCTTGATTTTGCAGTTTTCAACATGACTGAATGCTTTGTAGGTTCTAATGCCACTGTCTTCATGTTCCTGAAGTTTACCCAAAACCACAATTGATTGTTTGGAGGGGGCGTGGAAACTTTCACAAGTACTAGTCTGAAGGGCTATTCATTTATTTAAGAAAATTAGTGAGCACATCTGATGTCCCTCCAAATGTTAAAATTAATGAAATCCAGGAACTGAAAGGTGGATAAATTACAGATTTTCAAAAATTAGAGATTTCAGAGAAAAATTTGCTGTACTGAAATGCTTGAGTTTCAGTGTTGTAACCAAAGTCATTCTGAAAATAATAGCTCAGGCCACAATAAACCACAGAAGTGTTTCTCATCTTCATTTGTGTTTTGCTGTGAGCTGCATTAATGTTACTGACAGGACCAGGATACAGCAGGAAGAGAATTCAGACCACAATTTTTTTTTTTTATTTTGTGCTTTAAACTATCAAGTGATCTTTAAAGTTATTTTGCTATTAAAGTAATTAATTTAAAATACCAACTAGAAATTCTACTGTTACACAGGAACCATCATTGCAAGTTCATTGTCCACCAAAGCATTTGAAATGCTGTTTTTGTCAGTAAAAAAAAAAAAAATGAGGAGAGGAAAGCTTAAGAGAGAACAACTGCTGACGGGAGGTGTAGGTAATGGTTCCTGGTGGGAAAATACATTATCGCAAGAAGAAACACGAACCATAAAACATTGCAGAAGGGAGTGATGGGAATTATGACCCCTTCCACTGTGTTTGCACAGTGTGAAAACAGCCTGTTAAATCAGTTCTGATTTTTAATTGCACCTAATAAAACAACCAAACAATCATTGACAGTATCATTCACTTTTGAACTTGTTCTGCAGTAAGAATAGAAAGCTTCAAGTCTGTCTCTTGGTCACTTCTATACATAATTTCAATTTAAGACTTCCACGGTTGGTTTAGTTTATAGACTGTATGTAAGACACATAGTTGTTTTCAGTTAGAAGCTATTCATTTTCCTGTTTACTTGAGACCATAATTGTATGCAGGACTGTCCTCCTGGAAAGGCAAAATGATACAGTTATGAACAGACGCTTGGGATCTACGCAAAAAGGTAAAAATAAATAAATAAATAAATAAATAAATAAATAAATAAGCAGCTAGCAGCTAGCAGCTGGTGGCTGAAATATAATTAGTGTCAATATGTAAAAGACAATTAGCATCAGCATGCAACCTGCACCCTAGACCCGTCTCAGCTGTCTTTGGACGTCTGCGGTGCCTCTTCCCTTAAATCATCTCTTGGTTGACCAGCTGCTCTTTTTGACGTCTATAGGTGCTAACGTGGTGAAACTAACACAGGAACCTCCAGGCTCTTTCAGAAAGATATTAAGGGTATAAACAGATGATTTGATGACATGTGCTCCATACGTGTGGACTGCTTGTATCTCGGTTTGACGGTAACGCTGTATCTTGTTAGAATTTGTCCTAAAATAGCATCATAAAAAATCACAGTTTAAAACTTTTGAGAATGTTTACTATAATGTTATATTCTCCAGATGAAAGAGAGAAATATGAAAGCTGTGCTTATTAGGGAATAATAAGATAATATAGGGGAAAGGAGTTTTACCAAAATGAGATCAAGTTTTGATTTCTAAGATGAAAAGAAACCTCTTTATCAGTGCTATAGTCAAAGAATAGAGATAGTTAATTATGTTTAGTTTAAGAATTTTAATAACACCCTTCAATAACTAAGGATTGAATAGCACTTTTTTATTTTTTTATGTATTTAGTACAAGGTCTACAGGGCCTCACTACACAGATCGGACTCATAGTGATTCTCACTTTTAGCATCCCAAGTGTTGGGATTGCAGGCACACACGAGCATGCCCAGTCTCAATAGATGTCTCAGAGTGCCCTGGGGTCAGGGTACGCATGGCACAGATGAAACCCAATCTCTGACTAAATAGCACCTTAAATACTATCTATCAATCAACCAATCTATCAATCAATCAATCTATCTATCTATCTATCTATCTATCTATCTATCTATCTATCTATCACAGCAAACCTAATATAGAGCTTCTCTAAGTTTAAGGATCTTGCAAATTCCCACAATCATTGCAATTTCCCAATTGTTAGAAAATTTGCATACACATAGTTTATATAAAATGTCTTTAACCTCTTCCCTCCTGTCTCTTTCTTTTTTTATTTTTATTTTTATTTTTATTTTTTTCCTGTCTCTTTCTTATCATTTCAAGTAAAATAAATTTGTCGTTGTCTTACCTTTTCCTTTCCTAAATTCCTTTCTCATTTCTGTTGCTATTCAATTAAATAGTTCCTCTATATGCCAAAAACTTACACTTTCTTTTTGTAACCCATCACTAAATGATTTATTATAAAATGTTTTAATACACCAGAGTATTTAGCACTTAATGGAATTTCAGTGACTCAATTTACAAAGGTAAGCAGCCCTATGAAATGCAAAGTTGAGTCATTAGTTCATCTATTCATCTCCAAATCTATGAATATTTAACCCTAGAAGCCAATAACTTTTGAAAAGTAAATATATTCTCTGTGCTGTCTATGATGCCAATCACACTGAAATATTAGTTATGACCTTGATGGGTATTTGCAACCTTTCATGTTTGTAGAAAGGCTTATTTTACCTCTTATTCTAGGAGCTAGTAGGACTCTGCATTTAAGTTGTGAGTTGGGAAAGAGGTAGACATTAAGACAACAGTCACTAGAAGCTTGATGCCTGAAGTGTCTCATAAGGTAAGCTTTTGTTAATGACATAATCTGAAAGCCATGGCCATCCGATATCACAGCGATTCTATTAAGCCTCTGGCAATAATTACCAAATGAAATTTCAAAAGAAATACAAACAAACAAACAAAAATACATCTTAAGGAACTAATTGGCTCCTTATGAGTAATTTGTCATGTGGGTATTACTTCATGTGAAGATTTAGAAGGCACTGAAATGAGCTGAGCAGAAAAGACTACCTTAAGGCAGATAGTGACTAAAAGTAGCTCTGATGGAGGGAAGCTTTCAGGCTGAATATTTCAGGCTGCTTTTTATGTTAAAGCGACACATTACACTTGCTAAAATGTTTATTTGGGTGTCTACTATCACACTCTCCTGATTTGTGATGTCAGTTAAACAATGAGATTTGTCACACTCTCCTCATTTATGATGTGAGATAAACAATTAGATTTGTTTTCATGATGTAGAACTCTAGCATAAACGACTCTATTTTAGTTAGAGAGTCAGTGTAAGAGCTTAGTGCCCATCAATGGTCTCCTCTAAATTTTATTTACCAAAACTAAATATCACTTGATTATTTAAAAAGAGCTAACATCCATCAAGATAAAATAATACTCTTCATACTTACCGTTATCCTCTCTATCCAAAAGTCAACTTTTCATTTCATTTTTTATCTTGCAATAATTATGTAGCATTGAAGTAAAATTTTAAAGGTAAACTTGAAACTCACACAAACACGATGAATTAAATGTAAAATAACATGATACGATATTTTCAAAAGAGGTTACAACATAACAGACACATATATACATGTGGACAATCAAGAATGCTGAAGTTAATTTCAAAATTTATGAAGAACAGATCAATACTTACATGGTGGTAGCCAATTATATTTTGCCAAATCCAATTCAGTTGAATTTCTACAGAGGATTTCTAGGAAAAACAAAATTATGTCAAACTCAGTGAATTGTAGTAGAGCGAGACAAAAGTCATTCCAGGTAGCCTACCTAGTTGTTGTTTTTGTTCAACAATTCCTTTTTCTTAGTCTCCTTTAACTATTAATTCTCAAATTTATAGTGAGGGTCAGATGTCAAATCCCCAAGGAATTTCAATTCATAACAGGAAATGTATTCAATCCCAGAGTAGACTACAATTTCTATTGGCATAATAGCTAAGAGCCTGTGAGTCTGACCATAACATCCAACGGCAATTGACCTCAGGCAGGGCACTATTCCTCAGGGTTCTGTGCCTATAAAATGTATCATGGTGGTCACTGCTGAGTTAGTTTGTTGTAGGGTTCTTATGCATTACTTTGAATTAAATGTTTTACGGATCTATTTTTGCTAATATTATCTATTTTTATCTTATTATAAGTTTATCTTCAAGATATATCATGCCATTTTGCGTAATATATTACAAATTCATATGTGCTTACATTTATTCCCTAAAGGTGGGAAGCTATTTTCAGTTAACTCATACTTAATTTCATCATCCACATATTTGGTACTTTGTTCAAATAACCAGTTGTATTTTGAAGTTGTTAAAATAAAAAGAAAAGCACTTACATATGTTTCCATATAGCCTTAGTTTCCTATGATACGTGCACCCCTGCCTTGTTGTATTTCCGTCCAGCACATTCATCCTTCTAAGGAAGTTACCATGTTTCACATATTTTTAGTGTAGGTCTGATTCTGCCAGTCTTTCAACTTCTGTAAATTCAAAGATACCTTGGTTTCATAGTTGTCTTTTAGAAGCACTTTTAACTGAGCATAGAATTCTATTTTGAAAGGGTTTTGATTTTTATTTCTTTTCTTTCGTCACTCTAAAGGTGTTTCTCTTTCTGTGATTTCTCATAGTAAATCTGTTATCATGCACATATTTGTTCTGTATAGCTCATGTTTTTAGGTTCTGGCTGCCTAGGAATTGTCTGTTCATTGCTGCTTTAGGGTGATTGCCTGAATTGTTTCTCAGCATCCTTCTCTCTCTCTCTCTCTCTCTCTCTCTCTCTCTCTCTCTCTCTCTCTCCTTTCTTTTCCTTCCTTCCTTCCTTCCTTCATTCCTGTAGTTACCATTATGTCTCAGCACTACGATTTTAAGGTCTTCATCACATTTGAAAAACTAACATTATTGAGTTACATTTTCTGTTCCATCTCCCTATTTTTCTTTATGCACATTTATCTTGCATATTTCATATCTGTGTTATGGTAAAGCAAATCTAGTCCCTTTTGCTTCATCTTTGCCTCAAGCAGGATTTTATTTATTAACTCTAAATAGCATAGAAAATTATTGTCAAACCATGTGCCCAAGTATCTTTACAAACTCCTTATTCTCTGAGTCTGAGGAACACACACACACACACACACACACACACACACACACACACACACACAGAGGGGATGAAGACAGACAGACAGAGAGAGAGAGAGAGAGAGATTGAGACTCTAAGAGAATGCTGAAAACAAAAAGCAAGGGATTCCATGAAAAGAGGAATGAAAACTAAAGACATTTTGAACTAAAAGGGGTCAGACTAGCAAGACGTCTGTTTTTAGAGAGTGATCGGAAAGCCCCCAGTAAATGCACAGTTTCTCCTGTGCTTCCTTGTAATTCTGAGTAAGAATAACTCTCATAAATTTGATTTAAAAAGTATCGTCGTATATGACAGTGTATCTGTATTCTTTGTATTTCATGATTTAGAAATTATAAAATGGCAAAACAGGACTCTCAATTTACCCAGTTTTATTTTTTGTTTCATTATGAAAAAGGCATATGTATAAATATGAACAGCACACTTCATGCAATTGTTAAACTAACTGCCTAATAATTGTTAATGGTTTGTGTCTTGTTGTACCCCCAAAGCCTCATGCAGTCACCTGGTGGTAACTTCCAGAGTTTGTGATTAACTCATGATCTACTGGGATTATTACTGATCCAAGGCTGGAATGATGGGTGTGTGTACTTCGCTCAGCCTGGGGCAGAGAGCCTGAATGTAACATGAGACAGAGAGCCAGATTCTGTCTCAGTTGCCATTGTGGCTGCTGCTCTTCCCTTGGCTCCTCTTGTGCTTTGCTGCCGCCATGACCTGCTGCTCTCTGCTCTGTGCCATTCTGCCTTAGGTTTGTCCAAGTATGGACTGAAACCTCCAGTAACAGTGTGCTGAATAAACCTTTCGTTCCTTCATCTTGGGTGTATTTGTCCCAGCAATGAGGGAAGAGTAATTGAGAAAATTATCTGCAGACTATATTTTATGAGCACATGAACTGAAAAGCCCATAAAATTCTATAGCCCCAGAGAAGTCAAAAGTCTGGGGAAAAAACCTCAGGAAAATAATTTTAATTGATAATTCACAAATGCATAGCTTTGATAGGGATAATGTGATAAACCTCTATGTTTATTATAAACTAGATGTAGCACAATAGTTACAGTAATTATCAGTAAATGCCAATAGCTACCCAACGCTTAGATAGTTTTCATTGAGTACTTTTCTGACTCTGGGCAAAACTTACAAACGCACTCTGGCTATTTTATCCTGAAATATATGAATGGGAATTAAGACAGTTTCTCACAATCACTTCATGTGCATGTGTACGATGTGGTATAGTTGTCCAACTTGTATTAAGTGTGAGGAGGGAAAAGCTTTATAATCTCAGATAAGACTTAGTTAATCATTGGTTTGTCAGATTAAAACAAAACGTTAATTTATGTGTCCAATTTCTATAATCCTCATGAGTTTTTCCATAGATCCACAATGTGACATTTTTAAAAATTAAAGCAATAATATTATTCTTATGTACAATGAATAGAAGTTATTTTTCTTAAATTTCTTATTTCTTTGAAATGAGTCTTTGAAAAGAGGCTCACGCCATTCGTGGAAACCATCAGAATAATCACAGCAAACAGCTCTGAAGAGTGAAGTGAGAGCCAGCGATGAGGCCGGAGAAGCGTGTCTGAAAACACAATAGGAAAAACGTCCAAGACAAGCTCTGCTCGCGAAGCACTTCCCAAAGGTAACATCAGCTCCAGGAAAATAGCAGCAGAGAATCCCCATTAAATCTTGCAGAAGATTAGGGCCAATAACAAATTAAGCAATAAAAGCACAGAGCACACGGGCAGCTCTCCCTTCTCCCCTAAATCAAACAGCACAAAGGCTGTGTGAGATGTTTTTTGAATTGGGCAGCTTTGCTTTTCACATGCAGCTTTGTAGTACGGTTTCCTGCTGGTGTTTTCTGATATATCCGACATGTAGATGCTTATCTACAGACTTCTTAAAATAATGCTGAGCCCAGAGGGATAGCTCAGCAGACTAAGTGCATGCCTGGCAAGCACAAGGACCCCAGTTTGATCTCAGGTACCATATGCTGTGCTGACTTCACACAGAGTCCACGGAGCTGGTCAGGATGTGGTTGCACATGCCTGTAATTCCAGCACTGGAGAGGCTGAGACAGAAGTCTGCATAGTGAGACCCTCTCCTAACTACATAAATTACAAAACAAGACAAGATATTGCTAATGCCTTTGGAACTACATTCCAGGGTTCTATTTTAGAATGATCTTTTCTTTCCATAAGTCAGAAATCATTGATAACTCTTTTTCCTTGAGCTTTAAGAATTAATAAGGATGTGGCTGATGGTCTTATTTTTTTTTTTGAGGCAACATTAAATTTGTAATATTTTTTATGGTTCTTTCACTGTTCTTTATCTCTTTTTTAAAGGGACATAATTTATAGCTTTAAGGAAACTATATTTGGTAGAATATAAAAATGACATTTAACTAGTAGGCTGAAATGTTAAAAAATATCAAGAGGAACTTTCCAGTAGATGAAGTTTCTTGGAAAACTGGAACATAATGGGGTTATGAAAATTGGGTCGCATAAACATTAGCTACAATCAAATTTTATCACTCTTTTCTCAAGTTGGTATTTTCAAAGCCTGATAATTAGAACTTTTATCAATAACGTAATGGTAGGGATTGGGGAGATAGCTCAGTGGAATAAGTGCTTGCCTGGCAAGTGCAAGTTCCTGAGTTTGATCCCTGGTACTACCAAAAAAAAAAAAAAAAGTAATAATAATCTCTGTTCTGTGTAATTTTTAAAAAATATTAAATTGTTTATGGAAAAATTGTAGTCTGTGTATTCACAAAATGATTTTAGGTACAACCGTAATATATCAGGGGTGCAATTTTTTTTTTTTTTTTTTTTTTTTTGAGACAGGGGCTTGCTATGCAGTTCAGGCTGGCCTTGAGCTCACTTTTGTAGCCCAGCCTGGTCTCAAACTCGCACCAATCCTCCTGCCTCAGCCTCCCGAGTGCTGGGATTACAGGCATGAGCCACCATGCCCGGCTAGGAGTGCAAAATTTTTGCAAAAGGTTTTTAACCTAATCCTGAAGAAGTGAAGGATTGTTAATATATAATGAGTATATTGCATCCCATTTACAAAACCGACTTTTGTCTCCAAAGTTAAAATAAATAAAAGAGAAAGAACGGAAAGAAGGGAAGAAAAAAAAAAAGAAAGGAAAAGAACGTGATACATTTTTATTATATAAAACATTCAAATAATGTAAAGAAAATATTTTGTAAAAGTTGAAAGAAAGAAAGAAAGAAAGAAAGAAAGAAAGAAAGAAAGAAAGAAAGAGAGAAAGAAAGAATTCAAATTTTCATGGCTTGATTCATCTAAACTATAGTTAGCAGAGATGGGATTCTATCCGGGTCAGACTTGATAACCAAAACCATGTTTTAGTGTTCCATTAGACATAATATGTCATACCATTTTAATTAATGTTACATGTTTCCATGTATAGAAATTAGATTATTAACCTGAGATGCCTTAGAAAATGGCTTCACAAATATTCAGTCAATATAACAGATGCAATCTTTTGGCCAGCAGAGATGTGAATATATATGCAAGCTTTCCATGTATGAAGAATGGCACTTTAAACCCTTGGAGGGGGAATCATATGCTAGACTACAGATCGGAATCAAAATCCTTTTCTAGCACAATGTTGATTCACATACCCTTATGTCTTACTGCTCACCTGCAAGTTTTCATAATTACATGTAAACATAAGCACATTTATTCAGATACATGAAATTTAGCCAAAGAAATCAAAATAGTAAGTGATGGTTCTTTCAGAAGGATAATTTCCAAGTTTCAGATATAAAGTACTTTTTTGCCTATGTAGTAAAACATCCTATGATGCAAAGGAAAAACAAGATACTGCTTTTTACTTTATCTTATAGAATGTTTGAGAGCCATTTATTTTATGGATCAATTGAAACAATATCACTCTGTACTTTCTTAAAAACAAACTTAATACGTACTTTGGGAAATAAGAACCAAGAAAATATTTTTCTGCTGACATGTAATTCTACCAAAGTTAAACCAATGGAGAATAATACAGTTGCTAAATGATATTACAGGGAAAAATGAAACTATAACATGATGAACATGAAAAAGCCAATATTTTTTCTTAGCATCATAGTTTAGATAACACATACATGTGTCTATTACAGGAAGTCGTGAGTTACATGCTCAGAGTCAAACAGAATATTTTATATTCGGACAATACAGCAATAAGAAATAGTGGACCAGTGAGATAGCTCAGAGGACTAAGTCCCTGCTTAGGCAAACAAGGGACTGGGTTTCGATCCCTGGAACCACATGTTGTGCCAGCCCCAGGCTCCCAGGGGTAGCAACTGAGGCCAGGTATGGTGGTGGTACATGCCAATAATGCCAGCCTCTGGGGGGAGGCTGACACAGAAGGATCACTGTGAGTCTGAGCTTTGTAGTGAGACCTTGTACTATATATATATATATATATATATATATATATATATATATATATATGACATGTTCAGAAGTACTCAAATTAAAGGAGATTTCTGTGTCAACACACCTACACATGTAAAATAGAAGGAGAAGAAAAAAGAAAGTGAAATTCTCAGACAAACAAAACAAGTTTACTAAGTTAGAGAGGAATGTATAGAAACATTGTAATAAACCTTATAATAATACTTATACCATCAATATATATACAGACTTTTAAGCTGACATATATTTCCAGAATTGTCATAGTCTATCATCCCTAATGGACAGATTCAAGGCTGAGAAGTTTAAGGCTGCATCAGAAAGTAAAATCATTAATAGACTATTTTTCCTGAAACAGGTAAAACACATAGAAATCAATAGTGAATTTGAATTTGCATCAAATAAACACTTACATTACACAATTTTAAAAATATAGTGTCATAGTATATTCCCATAAATTTACAATTATATTAATGGAAAGGAATTATTAATATGTGTACAGTATATAACATGCTGCAGTACAGTGAGATTCCAATGCCATGCCCAGATTATGTTCACTGCAGTGGATTCAGACCAGTCTTGGAATGCTTTTGACATTGATTACTTATAAAGAAATAACAAAACAATCAGGAAAAAGAGCATCACCGATGATACACAGCCATCAGTCACTCCCATCCAATCTTGAGAATGGTCATCTCTCAGGAAGTCCATTAGCTGAGGATTTCATTTTCAGGCTTTAGCTAACTGAGAGCCCAATCCGTTTGTCTTCACTGAGTATTGCAAAGTCATTTACATACTTAGCTAAGAAAATCAAATGATAAATATGAAATCAGTTTACATGTAGCAATTCAAGTCATGGTTGTAAGTACTGATATAGAAACGTCTCAAAATCAATTTTTCTTCCTTGAGAATCCGGCAATTTTCAAGGATTTCAGACTTTTCATGTAAGTTATGGAACAAAAGTCAGGATGGAAACAGGAGAAAATTATTCCTGGATTTAGAACTTAAAACACGTTCACATTACATGGACCAAGACAGGTGTAGAATATTGAGTAGGGAACATGGTCTACTAGGCTGCAAAAGCAGCTTCAATAATTCCCATCGTCTGTTGATGGTCAGAGCCTGTTCTTTAACCATGGAGCGCAGGTTGAGCTCAGTACTGCCTGGCCGGCTATCTGATGGAAGCTGGGCTGCCTGAGGGCCAACAGAAGCCTAAGAAATTCCAGCAACCACCCCAGGAAATTCAGAGCTCTTGCAGTAGGGGTAGAGTGCTCTGCACTTCCGGCCACCTTCCCCACAGTGTGGCCAGGGCCAGACACACAGGTGCCCTCACAGGTTTTTCAGCCAATGTCTGGTTTGTACGCGTGAGAACTCAGCAGAGATACCTGCCAAGACAGCCAGCATGACTACATGGTGGCGGCGGTTCTCAGTCACAGATGCGTGAGTTAGTTTACTATTTGAAAATGGTAAATCGTTCAGGGAATAGTGTAAAATAGAAGCTAAGGACATTGGGAATTTTAGTTTTAAAATAATGAAATTATATGGAAATATTTCAAACTAATATGTGCTTCCTTTTTATGGCACTATTTATCTTTGAAATAATACATAAATAGTAACATAATAATATATATTATGCATATAATAATATATAAAATAACAATATGTGGATATTTTATATATTATTCCCAAGTTCAATATTTTATTTATGTATTTGTTTGTTTGTTTATTTGTATTACGGTTGGCTCAGACTGCCCTGCGGGTGGAGCTAGTACAGTATGTGTTGCCGGGGATGGAACCGCGGTCCCTGCAGTTGCCTAAGCTTTTCTGAGCAGGTGCTTTAGACCGCTGAACCATCTTGCTGGTCCTTGACATTTTATTGATCAACGAATATTGTTAAATTGTATGACACACCAAGAAACCATGCTGAGATAAGATGTGTACTCTAGAGTTTTTGACAGTTTTCCACTATAAAAAAGCCAGTGGCAGTAGGATGAGAGAGAGCATCAAGGAGACCAAAGGCTGTATAACTGCTGAAAAGGAGCATGTCCACAAAGCCGTCGCCTAGTACCTGCTCGCTGGCCTGCACACGGTACAACAAGGAAACTGTTAGCTGCAGGGACACAAGGAGTCTGCCAGTGACAGCGGACGGACTGGTTTAAAGCTGATTTGAACCTCATTCAAGACACCTCGAGAACTGAGCTTTCAAAAAGAAATTACATGAAGGAACACAGTTACAAAATACACTTCTGCAATTAAAACCCAAAACAACCATCACAGAAAAACAGTAAAGAGCAAGGAGGAACACGTTTTAAGGAGGGCAGCATGGGTGAAGAATGGAAACAGGAGGGCAGCTGTGTGAGGGATGCCTGTCAACTTCCCACCAGGAAAGCTAGCATATCCTGCAAAAATATGTTAATAGAAATCATAATCATGAGTCTGGGCCTGGTGGCGCAGGCCTGTAGTCCTATCACTGGAGAGGCTGGAAACAGGAGGGTCTTTGCTAGTCTGTGCTACATAATGAGACCCAGTCACAAATACATAAATGGAAAAATAAAATACCAATGCTAACATTTGACCCTTCTTGCAAAAATGCATGAGATATGACACGGCATTTAAGATGCCACTGTCCTGATATATAACTTTTTTTTTTTTTTTTCAGGGTTTTACTAGGCAGCTCAGACTTATAGTGATTCTCTCAATTTTTGCCTCCCTAGTTCTGAAATAACAAGCATGCAGCACCACACCCGAACTTAATCTTCAGATCAGAGTGCCTGAGGGTGAATCTGGCACTACACATTGTGCCAGGGATCAAACTCTGGCTCCTGCGCTTACCTAAGCAAGCACTTAGTGCACTGAGCTACAACTTTATGCAGGGATTAATGACAACAAATACCACATGATAGATTTACAGTTCAGATAGCATCACCTCACTAGCTTGCATAATTGTACTCCTACAGCTTACACAAAGTGGTATAATGAAAAGTCGAAAACAAGGAAAAAGATATTACTGGGCATTTCTTTATTTAAAGGATAAATACAGCTCAAATTTTAGCACTTATTCTCACTCCAACATTTCATGAAAATGTTTTTGCCCCAAAATTTCCTAACCCTTATTTTTAGCAGAATTTTTTTTATTTCCTGTAACACAAAGAATTTCTCCGTACGTAAATTCTATGTTAGTGCATGCAGCTTGTATGGAAGTAATACACTATCATTTCATGGATGGGAGAGCAATTGTGAGAACTTCAAAGAGCATGCAACTAAAATCCTATTGCTTAAATGTAAATGGTTTTAAAACATTTATATTCCAATAGAAGTTAGTACTAGTTATACATAATACAAAACAGTGCTGTGGGAAATAGTAATAATATTTTCAGGTTGTAATATATTCAGTGCAAAACTAAGATGGTAAAAGAGCATAGCAGTACACTCTCAAGGTTTTTATGTTTATTCATTTCACATGACTTACAATGTGCTCAACAGTCTTCTAAGCATTTTAAAAATTTTAACTCATTCCTTATTTAATCATATTTAGCCTCTGTATAATGTGGGACAGAAATTGGTCTTTATTCATTGTTTTGCTTTTGTTTTAGCTACTTGTGGTTCTGTAGTCTAAAAATAGCAAATGAAAAATTTCAGAAGTAAACAATTCACATTTTAAATACCTCCTGACTCACTTTATTGCTACACTTTTTGTATCTCATTAGTTACTCAAATTTATGTCTTACTGTGCTTATTTTATAAATTAAACTTTATTATTCACATGTTTATGAAGAAAAATTAAATAAGTTTATTTTACATTCCTTCTATTTTCAGTACCTATTTGTGGTCTGGGAACATACCATCAGTGGATACGGAGAACTATTTTTTTATTGTTCTCCCTATAAACATACCGAAAAATGGATGAGTCAGATAACTTCGAAGTCACATGCTAACAAAACACAGATTCAAATAGAACCACTCGAGTTCCATTTTAAATGTATCACACTATGATGTCATGAAATATCTATTTCTGTATCTAAGAGGACTTACAGGATTGCTCCAATATATTTAATTGCATGAAATAAAGCAATCTTATTGGCTCTTTTAATGAAGGAAGACAAAAACAATGGATCTTGTTCTTTCTTGCTTTCTCAGTGAAGAGGCAGCTTTTTTATTTCTATTTTTTATTTTTTTAATCTATTTTTCTTGTTTCAGAACCTTTGTTTGTTTATTCACTCATTTTTATGGCCCGCTCAGACCGCCCCGAGGGCAGGGCTGGCCCAGCATGTGGTGCTGGGGATCAAACCATGGTCCCTGAAGCCGCCCAAGCTTTCCCAAGCAGGCACTTTAGACCACTGAGCCATCCCACTGGGCTCCAAGAGGCAGCTTTTTTAAACCAACTGATTTTACTGACAAAGAAAGATTTAAATTGCACTACATGGTATGCTTAGAGTCTTGGCAACAAAGGTCTCAAAAATAAAAAACATTTTGTTTTACATTATAAATTTTAATATCCTCATATTATATTTTCTGCATGACTTTTTCACCAATTTATTTGAGAAAAATATTATACAAAATCAAGAAAATAGAAAAATAAATCTTTGAGATCAATTTGAAATGACTTATGATATCAATGAGTCATGGACTATCCTTTATCAGGCCTTTTTAATTTTTTTGTATTTCATTTAATTAATAATTTTGTTCTTAATTTAATGATTTAAATTTAGGTGATTTTGGAGGAATACATTTAATTTTGTTATATGATAGGTACTAGCTTATGGGTGTTGCATATTATATGAACTTAAGGCTGCATTATGACATCAAGTAGATCTAGAATTAGCAATAAAAGTTATTCACAAATGTATCAGGGAAATTATGAGTTAAGTATTGACTGGGTGCAATTTTTTTTGTCTTTTTTTTTGAGACAGGGTTTCATTGTGCAGCTTAGGCTGGCCTTGAGCTCACTTTTTTTTTTTTTTTTTTTTTTTAGCTCAGGCTGGTCTCGAATTCACACTGATCCTCCTGCCTCAGCCTCCCAAGTGCTGGGATTACAGGCGTGCGCCACTGCGCCCGGCTTACAATTTTGTATATGCTTAGATTTCTAAATTTCTGTGTAAAACTGTGTAACTGTTTCTATCACATTCTATAGTGATATATTTGAATATCAGTGATTGATGGAAAATAATGATTCCAAGTTAACACTAAGAGGTTTGATATCCAGGAAGACAGTGGTGTGAAGCTCAAGTACTTATGTTAATGAGTAAAAATATCATGAAGCTCTTCTTCTGGAGGGATAAGAATGTAAGTTGACAGACGAAAAATTAGAGATAAAGAAGGGCTATGAGGACAGCCAGTATTTTGGCCCTCTATTTTCAAGGTCAGTGAGAACTCAGGACGTAAGAGACCCTATGCTGTAACGTCCTATACCTCAATGGAGTACCAAATTTTCTGTTCAAAAGGATCATATAGCCACAAAGTAAGGAGATTGACAATGTATAATGTGCTTAAGGAGAGTCACCTAGAGAGAAAATATTCTCTCAGGCTTTCACAGAGAGCAAATTGGTCAAGCAATGGCCATGTCTCATCCAGACAGCTGACACTGATGACAGTTCTATAAAACACTGTATATGGTTTCAAGGTTAATCCTGAGGGGATTTGAATGACCTTGGGAGATATAAAAGTTGCATGTTTTGTGGTACAGGTTTTTAACTTGTCTTTAACTACCCAGCAGAAAAAGTTCATCCACGAGGCATAAACAGTAAAGCTAGATTAGCATGCTGAGCTGTAAAAGGCTTAAATCAACATCCTGTGACATTTCTAGTTCTACCAGTAACCCACTATGACTATGGAATGTTGAACTATGTATACAGCTGCTTTCTCTTAGTTCAATGAGAAGAAATTTTTGTACCAATATTGATTAGAAAAATTATCATGTCTACATCCTATATCTCTGAATAACTACAAGTACAACAATGTGCATTATATTAATTATGAGGGATGTACTACAAATGTGTTTTGAAACTATTTCATTGTTATTTCTTATTAAAAGTAATAAATATTTGAGTTAAGGGAGATATTTTGAAAAATGCACAAAAACAGTGTTTATTTTATTTGAATGAAATATGCTTGCTGTTTGTACTCATGGAAATACTTCCTCAACTGTTAGCAAGGAGTGATTGTTTTCCTTCCCAAATATGAAATTAATCCTATATAGTAGCATTCAAGTATTTTAATATTCATTCTTCACTTCAATCTATGTAGAAACACATTTACATTTGAACCTTTATGTTTGAGACTTACCTGCTTTACATTTGGGTTAAAATGCAAGAGGGGATGGTATGTTAAACTGATGTCCTCAGAAATATATGAAGGTAAAAAGGAATGTTCTCTTAAGATATTAAGTTTTATGATCTCACTATGACTTCTTCTATCATATCTCTGCAGAAAACATACAGATTAGCATGTAGCAATAAGTAGGAACTACATAAAAACCAACAATGTGCGGCATGACCATAGAAACTAGGCTACAGACGGTAGAGAAAGTGATATTAAGTGTCAAATAGCAAAAATTTAATTCAGGTTACTCTGTTAGGCAATGGAAAAACATTTGAAAAGCTCTGCTTGTAATAACTTGCACATCAGATAATGTATCTAGTGATATATATATGTATATTCATATAAATATATATGTATATATAATATATATATATATATATATATATATATATATATATATATTCACAGGCCGACATGCATAGTGATAGGCAATAACAGAAAAGATAGGAAATCAGAAATGGCATGAGTTGGTTAAAATTGATAGGACTGATGAGTTACAAAAAACACAATAAAAAATCAAAGAAGTATCATGCGGCCTGCAAGTAAGCAAATAACAACAACAACATCCTCAATAACAGGGATCATAAACTAATCATTTGGTAGATATTTAAGGTAATTACTTCTCACACTTATGCACTAAAATTCTATGACAATGCCACTGAACATGTTAGAATTCATCGATTGAGAAGACACGAATGAAGAAATTGGCCATCATAATAATTTTGAAATCTCTCAATTTTTTTTTTGTCTTTTTGAGACAGGGTCTCACTATGCAGCTCAGGCTGGCCTTGAGCTCATTTTTGTAGCTCAGGCTGGTCTTGAACTCGCACTGATCCTCCTGCCTCAGCCTCCCAAGTGCTGGAATTACAGGCGTGTGCCACCACACCCGGCTTCTCTCAATAAATTAATGTAGAACTTACTAAAACTTAGATAGAAAAAAATATCTCCAGAAAAAGAGATTAATTTACTAGAAGCATGATGAGAAATCTGTCTAGTCTTTCCATGGGAACATATTATCCATGGGGAGTTTGACTTTCTGACCAGAATTCTGATGACACAAAAAATAGTATTGGGGCTAACCACTGGGGTTGTATCAAATTGCAAAGGTTCTTCATAGCACAGAAAAGTAAAGGAGAGGAAAGACAAGTAAGAGGGGAGGGGAGGGAAGGGGAGGGATGAAGAGGGAAGAGGAGGGAAGGGGAGAGGAAAGGATGGAGAAGAGGAAGGGAGAGAACCGGGAGGCAACAGGGAAGGGAAAATGAGCAGAGTGCAGGTTAGAGGAAAGGAAAAGAGAAGAGAGGAGGGAGAAGAGGGGGAACAGAGGGGCAGGCAAGGGAGCAGAGGGCAGGGGAGGAACAAAACATCTACAACCGACCAGTGCAAGGACCGCTGACAAACCCATAAATCATTTTGCCAGAAATGGATTCATCAGAAAAGGACTAATATTTTAAATATATGCTAGAATAAAAAAAATCAAAAAATAAATGTCATGCTCCTCTAAAAAAAGATACAAAAACAAACAAGAAAATAAAATGAATAGACTTCACAGAAGTACGGATGGCCAATAAATGCATGAGGACATACTCAGCAGCATTGGCCATTAAATAAATGAAAATGAAAACTTCAGGAAGACTCCATCTCGCTCGAGAAAGAAAGGTCATCCTTAAGAATTCAAATAATATCAAGTGATGGAGAGGCTAGGGCGAGGACAAACACCGACCTTTGTGTGTCAGGGCAGAAACACTCACATCACTAGGGAAAGTAGAATGATGATTCCTCAAAAAAATAAAATGTTGACTTGATTGGGTGATTCTTATCAGCATCTTTCTTAGAGTGTTAACGAAATCGTATTCTGGTGACCCATGTGTCCTCATCCTCACAGTAGTACATAACAGCTCATTCTTGGAAGCAGGCTATACACCTGTCAACAGATGCATGGATAAAGAAAAATCTCATCTTTACACAGGATGAAGTACTACTCTGGCATAAAGAAGACAAACTGGAATTCTTTTATGGATGAACACCGAGGCTATTATGTCAAGTGAGATAACTCATCAAAACAAGTTTAAGTAGTGCAAGGTTTCCCTTATATGTGAAACACAAATTATAAAGAAAGAGTAAAATAGAAGATAGATATTAGGAAGTAGGAAGACAAGAGAAAAAGATAAGGGACAGAAAGGGATAAAAATGAATTTAGATGTCTAATGGGCGTGTCTGTACTGTAGGTGAACTCTGAACATTATATACTGCAATCATGTGTTACAATTTTTTTTTAGATAGAGCTGGGGAAGTTAATGAAACAGAAAAAAGCTCTCTGATATTAGAATTGAATACTATAAGATAAAATGAATTAGATGTCTCTCAAAACAAAGAAGGACTGAATTTTCACCTGTGGGTCAGTGCACAGACATTCCTTTGTAGAAATGTATTTCAGAATTTCAAATATCCAGTGACTCTTGCGGTTCTCATTCAATCCTTTCTAAAAAGGGAAAAGAAATCCGTGGTCATGCTGCCTGTTCTTCACCACTGTCTACTGGGCTTTGGAGTTCTTAAGCTTCTCAACTACAAGCTGTACTTTTAGTTCGTAGACTTAATGATTATAATGATCCACATTTGAGGACTGTATGAAGACCACCACGCACTGTCCAAAGATTCTGAGCATTGATCTTGGTGCTGTGTTCTCTTTTGCTGTATTTCTGCTTCCAGAAACTTGGATAACCATATCCCAATTATGTGGCTTTCTTGACTGCAGTGACCACTTCATGATTTTAGACGTTAGTGGCTATCACATTGATGAAACAGTCACTCAGCAGGTCAAGATTGTCTCCGTTACTTCATCTTGTTTTTACAATTCAATCTGTTTTAGAAAGGCAACACAAGTAACATACGATCATTGATACAAACTTGCAAGGAATGTTGAGCAATTTCATACATCTTTTAATGCATTTTGGTCAGGAGAAACAGGGTCTATATTACCTCACTACATAAATCAGACTCGCAGTGATCCTCCTGTTTTCAGCCTCCCAATGTTCTGGGATTATAGACAGGCAATACCACGGCCAGTCTCCACTACCCTCTTGGCGCACCCTGGGGGCTAGTCAGGTGTGGCATGTGGGGCATCGAGCCTGGGCCACTGCACTCTGCTGAAGGAGGGGCTTTAGTCCACTGGCATTGTCCATTTTTGAATTAATCACTTCTCGCTACTAGGGCAGATGAATGCTGTAATATATTCTCATAGATTTTTCTCTTCATGACAAATCCATTTTTCCTGACAAGAGGCTTAAGTTAAGCTGATAAACAAAACTTAAGCACATAGTTTCATATGACTGTTAAAATTTTTTCGTTAGTACTAAGGATAAAAAATTGAATTTTGTAGTTCCATTAAGATTTTAAAAACACTGACAGTCTTTCTGGTCTATGCATTTTTAATTTTGCTGTTCAAGAACTGAAAACCTACGCATATACTAAGAAGGTCTTGGGAAGTTCAGGGAATGAACAAGCAGTTCCATGTTTCTCCCCTCCTCACTGCTTTTCCCCTCGCTTTACCTGATGCTCACTAAGCAGCTTTTGAATGCCAGAACAGAAATTCTGGGAGTTGATCATGAAGAAAATGGAGCCACACAGCATGCCTTGGAGGAACTTTCACCTGCACAGGGAAAACCTGTTTCTGTTCTGGTATGAAATTAAATAATTTCCGTATTTTGTCTTACCTTTGTTGTGGAAATAACAGACTTATCCTTCGTGTACCCTTTCTCGTTTTTTCTTTGCATCTCAACTGTTTTGCCACAGCTCTTGATTTCTTTCTCATTCTCTACCACAAGAATCTCTGCAAGTATTTGCAGCAGAATTTGGCACAAGTCCGGGAATGTTTACTCTTTCCTTACATCTAGTGAAGTACTGTGAGGGAGGAATTCCATCAAAATCACTTTCCATTGTTCTAAGAATACAGGAAGCATACCATGGGAAGGGCTCATATTCCCTGATACCTAAAAAAAATCTATTTCATTAATATGAAATGCTTGGGTGCAAATTAGCCTACTCTTGTAATTTCGTACTCTGCCCATTAATGTAAGCTCTAGAGACAGAAATGATTTGCTATATTAAAATATGAAAAAAGCCTTTGAAGCTTAAATTGCAGTACAAAACAACAGCAAGAAAACAAAGTATTAGGTGGTTTCCTCTTTAATTTTGCTGATGGTACAGTACTTGTACATTATTCCCTTGATGGTTTCTCATGCTATTAGGAAATCTAATTAGCTAGTTAGGGATGTATTTGCAAAGAAATGGTTTACTTAATAAAGAAAAATAAACAAGTAACTATGTGCATTTTCAGTTGTGGCAGGAAAACCTATAGACTTTATACTTAAAAAGAAAATTTATTCCTTACCACTAATATTAAAAATTCTAAAGGGATGGAGAGATAGCTCCATGGCACAAGTGCCTGCCTGGCAAGTGCAAAGTCGTGAGTTTGGACCCCAGTCCCAGAAAAAAAAAAATTATATACTGCGCCTAGGGAAAATGTAAGAGTAAAAACATTTCTCTTTTGGAATAAAAATTTATATTACATACACAGATAGTAATTCAGCAAATTAAATTAGTAGTGTAATATAGAAAAATATTTAATCAAGATATTACACTTAATCATTCTATTCAACTTATTACATAGAAAGTATTAATGTATTTTCAAGCCTCCATAAATTAAATATTTAGGAACTTCACTTTTCTTTGCGATTTAGGTATGTGCTATATAAATAAAACAATTATGGATTCGACGTTGAAAATAACTCCTTACATGGAAGCTTTCTGCATACAAAGTGGTTTTTATTACAAGATGCATCAGGTATAGGTACCACATAACCACAATGAGTATAAACATGATATGTCATAAATGTCGGCCAAGAGTAATAATAAGAAGAAGAATGGAGAAAGCAATATGGGACATAGAGACAGAGCAAGGTGAGCGGGTGAGAAGGGGATGAGAATGAAAAACAGACAGGCTATGCCCTGCACAGCCATGTAGCTCTCAAAATGAATGTAAACTTCTTGTACTGAAAGCATATGCTAAAAATATGCATACTGTGATATTACTTTTCATAAGTTAGAGCATAATCTTGTGTGTTGTCACAGAACCACTCACGCCCATGGTTATTGTTCCCATGACTCTCATATTTTGACAGAACAGGTGGCAAAAGTATTCGAGTTGAAGAGCAAAGAATGAATTAATTCTGTACACAAAACATATTCGAAGAGCGAATATCGTGACCCAGGTGGTTGTTTATACAATACTTATACAACTATTATGAATCTGTGGTTATTTAAGTTCATGCCAATGTATATATTTGCATATGTATTGAACATGGTGACGTATTTTGTATGGGCAGGTCTCAAACAAGATATAGTTTTGAATGATAGTGACAAATGGATTTTCTAGGGAACCTAAAATTATTTCCACTGACTTGTGTGTTTTTGTATATAAGCATTATTACAGTCATAGATTACATTTCATTACAATAAAATACTCCTGATTATTTATTCTAGTTTTTAAGGAAAATAATTTAGATTAAAATACTTTATAACTCATTATGAGTTTTGCAGAGTTTTAAGAAAGCATATTGTCTTAGTTACTTTTCTCTCGTTACTGGGACAAATACCCAACACCAAAAATGAAGGAAGGAAAGGTTTATTTAGCTCACAGTCACTGGAGGTTTCATTCCATACTTGGCTGGATCCAAGGCAGAGAGGCACAATGCAGTGGCCAGCAGTTCATGGTGGCAGAACGGCAACAAAATGGTGACAGAGGCAACTAACCAAAGGAGCAGAGAGCAATAGCATGAGTCTGTCTCTCTGTCTCTTGTTGAACTACATCAGGCTCTCTACCATAAACTATCTGCCTCAGCCCATACCTATAATTCCCAGAAGTACTCAGACCCATAATCTCATCAGTACTAAAACACATAATCCCAGTGGATCATGGATCAAGTCTCAATCCATAGAAGTCCACGCCCCATAATTGCATGAGGCTTTTGAGGGACAACCACATATAAACCATAACATTCCACCCCTGGACCCCCAAAGTCTCATACATATCGCTTTGTACAAAAGACATTATAGTCATCTTGAAGACTTGCCCAAGTCCTAATAGTTTCAGCATTGCTGAAAAGTCCAAATCCCAAGTCTCCTCCAAGATCCAAGGCAAACTCTCAACTGTGAGGCCATGTACAATAGAAAAGTTAAGTATATCCAACATTCGAAGGCATAAGATAAACATTACCATTATAAAAGTTGCAAACAAGGGAATACGAAACACTGGGACCAACACATGTCCAAAACCCAGTAGGGTAAACATTAAATCCCATAGTTCCAACTGGAGCATCCAAAACAGTCTGCGCTGAGTTGTGAGCTCCAAAGGCCTTACATGGCTCTGGGCCTCCAGCACTTTTGGCTTTGCTCCTTCTTTGCATGATCCATGTTCTTGGCTTGTCCAAACTTCTGGGGTTTCCACTGAACAGGCTTCTCACACACAGCTTTACACACTGCCCTCTCAGAGGCACATTGCCTGGTCTCCCAGGCCTTCTACAACCTAGGTGGAAGCCTTCTTAACCTCAGAACTCCTTCATTCTCAATGAACCTAAAACAACTGTCACGTGGATGATGTGCGAGGCTTCCTTCTCTCTTGGCTGTAGGAGTCAAGTGCCTGGACTGATGAACACTCTGATCTTGATTCAGAGGAATGAATTCTCCATGCTGGTGGCATTTTGGAACCTGGTTTGGCCACTGCCAACTTTCTGGTACATGCGACTCTGTGGCTTTCTTCTCAAGGTCAAACCTCTCTCCTTTGCAATTCTGAGGCTGAAAAGGGGGAGAGCTGCCACCCTTTGTGATGCCCTCAGGTCATCATTTTGATTCTTTGGTTCCTTCCCAGCAATGGAGATCTTTTTAGCTCCATCTTTGCAGCCCACAGCCCTCCTGGTGCTTCCTTCCTGGCCAAATTCACAATATTTTATTTTTTATTTATTTATTTATTTATTTTTGGTCTTTTTGAGACAGGGTCTCACTATGCAGTTGAGGCTGGCCTTGAGCTCACTTTTGTAGCCCAAGCTGGTCTCGAACTCGCACCAATCCTCCTGCCTCAGCCTCCCGAGTGCTGGGATTACAGGCATGAGCCACCACGCCCGGCTAATATTTTAAATCATCATCTTTGCTTGTCTCTTTGCTCTTGATTTTCAACATAAGTCTGGCTAAAAGCTACCAATAACAACTATGCACCCCCCCTCCAGTAGTTTGCTGCTTTGAAATATCTCTTGAAAGATTAGTCAGTCTTCCGTGCTTAATCTCAGTCTTAGGCAAAGTCTCTGGGCATGAGCAAAATTCTGTTAGGTTTTCTGCCAACTCATAGCACAAATCATCTGGGTTCCAACAACCAATGCTTCCCTTTTTCCCTGCAGAAATCTCCTCAACCTGGTTTTTACAGGCAGGCCTTCTGCCAGTCTTCTGGTCAGAGTTCTGACCAGAATCTCCTCTACAGAACAGCTGAAACTTTTCCAGAGCTTCACTTGTAGGTGACATCTCTGAACCTTTCCTATCTCTTCCTGTAAACTATTACCAAAAGCTTGTAATCATATTGTCAGATATGACCACAACAACGATCTCACTTTACTGGTACCAAATTTGTCTTAGTTACTTTTTACTCGTTGCTGGGACAAATACTCAACATTCAAAATGAAGGAAGGAAAGGTTTATTTAGCTCATATTTTGTAGAAGTTTCAGTCCACATTTGTCTGACGCAAGGCTGAGTGGAACAGAGCAAACAGCATCCAGTTCATGGCAGCAGAGCAGCAACCATTGCGACAGAGGCAACTGACCAACCAGGGGAGCAGAGAGCAACAGCGTGAATCTCTCTCTCTGTTTCTCTTAAATTACATCAGGCTCTCTGCTTTAGCCTATCTGCCTCAGCCGTACCTATAATTCCCAGCAGTACTCAGATCCATAATCTCATCAGTACTAAAACACATAATCCCAGTGGATCATGGATCAAGTCTTAAAGTCTAGAATTCCTGGCCCCATGGTTGCATGAAGCTTTGGGGGGACAACTAGACATAAACCATAATAAATATGTATTATGTTACTGTTATTTTGAATATTTTACAGATCAAATATCCCAACTAGTCTTTTCTGCATTACTGATTATTATATATAAATGTATTCCATTTACTGATGGAAGTCTACTGAAACTATAAAATGTAATTAGAGATTTATCTATATCTGTTTTCTTTTGTTAGTTTTTACTTCATATACAGAAGGCCACATTATAAGTGCTTCTTTTAGGGACCAGTGAGATAGCTCAGCAGACTAAGCACCTGTTTAGGCAATCACAGGGACTGCAGTTCATCTCTGGCACCACATGCTGGGCCAGCCCAGCCCTCTGAGTGCACTGAGCCAGTGACCAAGACCAGGTGTGCTGGGGCATGCTTGTAATGCTTGCACTAGGGAGGCTCAAAGAAGGAGGGTCACTATGGAGTGTAAACTACCTAGAGACACCTTATACCAAATACATTAAAAAATGAGAAGCTAATTTTATAATTATGAAATGATGGACTCATCTTTCTGTAATGAAAAATGGACTCATCTTCCTGCAATGCCATTTTTCAGAGTTAGCATGTATTTGGCAACTCTTTGTGTGTTATTCCATTTTCTTTCACTTTGAGTCATTGTGTAGCTTCATATTTGTCATTTATTTCTGTGTGTTGTGGTGCTGAGGATCCACAGGCATCTTCCACCCTTCTGAAGTGCCCTTCCACCTAACTAAGATGCCAGGCTTGGTTTCTTGTTTACTCTTTATCATTTACAAGCAAGATATGTAGTCTCCCTTGTTTTTCTTACAGAGACTCTCATAGTATCACTTAGATATTTATTTCATAACAATTAAGGCAGTTATAATATGCCTGAGTTCACAAATTTATTATGATGCATTGATTAGCTTTTTGTTTAACTCGCAATTTTCTTTCACTCTCTTCTTGTCTTTTATTGTATTGACATTTTATTATTCTTAATTTTCTTCATGCTTTTAATTGTGCATGCTGCTATTAAATAATAGTAGTTTATTTAGATATTAAAAGAAAGTATTTGATTTCTATGTGATAACAAAAGCTTTCTTTAAAATATTACATACATAGTATAAGACTTTTTGCAAATCTATTATGCATAAGTCTCATTAATGAGAATTTCAAATGAAAGTCTCCTTTCATTAATAACCTTTCCTGATAATATCAGTTGCAAACTTATGTCATACATTTTAATTCTGCTTATAGTTTTGTCACACATGAAATCGCTGTATTACCAAGTATGTATTTTTCCATATTTTTTCTATTTCTATCCCTTTTGTGTTTTCCTCCATTTGCCTATTTCTCTAAGACCATAATTTTTTCTCCTTGATGATCTTTCTTTAATAACTTTTAATTTGGTGTTGCATATGGAAAACTCTATCTGGCTGGGAGGATATGGAAATTGTCTGAATTGCATTTCACCATCAGTATAAAAAATCATCTTCTCTGAACTTTCAATTATGGTGAGTCTGTTTTCTACTCATGTATTGAGGATGCCATTCCATTTTTTTCTATTTCCCATTGTTTTTCCTTAAGCAGGAGTTTAAAATAAGAGCATTCCTTTGGACTGAAGTGCTATTCCTCCCCATGGATATACCAAGATTTTTTCTTGTCTTGATTTTCCATGTATCATTTGTATTGCCAATGTGAAATTTATCTGGACTTCTTTAACTTTGGCCACAAACACATCAGTACTTTTAGAAAGATTTCAGCAGTTCTGTTCTTCTGTTAACTATTGCTATCGCATCTTTCTTTCCTTCTTACTT